>MU380159.1:229405-285740 GCA_022495085.1 Xylaria sp. FL1042 | reverse complement strand
ATTATTTTTATTATTATTTTTATTATTATTTTTATTATATATTTTATTTTATATTTTATTTTATTTTATATTTTATTTTATTTTATATTTTATTTTATTTTATATTTTATTTTATTTTATATTTTATTTGATTTTATTTTAATTTATTTAATTTATTTTTTTTATAGTAAAATTTAAGCATTATAATTTATTATATTATAATCTTTATTTTTTTATTTTTTTAAAGTTAAATTTTACTTATATACCTTAATTTTATTTACAGCTTTATTATTTTATTTTGTTTTAACTTTTTGCTTTTATAATTTTAGCTGTCGATATATTATTAAAATAAAGTTATTAAATTAAAAGCGTTAAAGTTTTATTATACTATTATTATTTGCTTGCTTTTTTTTTTTTTTTTGTTTTAATTATATTAGTTAATATTTAATTAAGCTTAATTAAATAAGTTTTTTTTATATTTAAGCAAATTAAATAAATAGTTTTAAAGCTAAAGTAAAAATAATTAAAGCATACTTTTTATTTATAGCTTTTATTAGCTATAATATATTGCGTAAATAGTTTACTGCTTTATAAAGCTATATATTAGCTATATTATTTTTAGTTTATATTTTTAACGTATAAATATATTACGGCTGCTTGCTTTTATTTTTTACGATTTAGCTATAATATTACTAGTTTTTTTTTGCTATAATTTTAAATTTTTTTAAGCTCGAAATAATAAATAAAGTTTTAATTTAATTAAGCATTAATATTAATATATATTATTAATATAAAAATTATTTATTAAAGTTATAACTAAAAGTTTATATATTTTATTATAATTAAAAAAATAAAACTAATTAATAATATATGCTATTATTTATAATTATTTTTTATATGTTTTAAAAATATTTAGCAAGCTTTTTTTTATTAAAAAATATTATTTATTAACTTAAAAGTTTTTTAACGCTTTAAGCGCTATTATAGTTATTTAGCAATATTTAAATATATAAATTTTAAATTTTAATATAAATAAATTAAAAAAGTTAAAATAAAGTTGTTTTAAGCAGGTTGTAGGCGCACTAAAAATAAAAAAAAAAAATATTTAAAATTTAATATAAATTAAAAAAAAAAAATAAAAGCAGTTAAAGTTTAAGCTACGCTAAAAATAAAAAATAAAAGCGGTTAAAATTAAAAATGCGCTAATAATAAAAAATAAAAATAATTAAAATTAAAAGCGTGCTAATAATAAAAAGTAAAAATAGTTAAGGTTAAAAGCGCGTATAAAAAATATTAAAAAATATATATAATAATAAAACAATTAAAAGCAAATATTATAAAAGCAGTAAATATGCTATATATATTAATATTAATAATTATATTATAATAAAATTAAAATAATAGTTTTATAAAATATAATAAAATAAAATATTTACATATATATATATATATTTAAAGTTTTTTATGCTAATAAATAAAGTTTTTTTTTTAAAATAGCTATATATAATTTAATTAAGCTTAATTAAATAAAATTAAAGCATGCGCATTATTATATATTTAAAAGGTTTTTAATAACTAAACATATATAAAAATGCAAAATAGTGCAATAAAAAAAATATAATTAAAAAAGTAAAAAGTGGGTTAAATTTTAAATGCTAAGCTTTAGTTTTAGACGAGTGGCGTGTAGGGAGGGTGCTTTGTGGGCAAAATAGGGTTTTGGCACACTTGGAGCTATAGGCCACCGTAATAGAGGTAGGTACTACGGAGTATACCTGTATTGTAGGTAAAGGTCCCTCAAGAGGTACCTAGGTAGGCACTTACTAAACCTAGCTGGTTTCGTATGACGCACGCACCGAAATTCAAGGTCCCCGTGCGTGCTGCCAAAGGGCAAAAATGCCACCCGTCATTGTCGCTCCATCTCTCTCTACCCACTTACAGTACACCCACACCACTTTCTTGGCCAGGCTATTATCATCATCGTCGCTTCTCTGCACAGTAGCTTCACCCTCCCGTAGCCCACTTCCTTTCCCCTTCTCTCACATCCCTCCGTGACGTACGTACGGCCTCTAGGCAACCTTCGTTTCTGTCAACTCGAGAACATCATCTACCTGCTCCTAGCACAATACATAATCCATAACACCATATCTAGCCACTACTTTGTTACTATTGCTGCTGCTGCTGCTGTCGTCGTCGTCGTCGCCGCCGTCGCCGTCGCCGTCTCGTATTTAAATCCTCTTACCATAATATTAGCATAGGCAACATGGCGCCGCCTCCCTCTGCTAACTTGCCCCTCGGCGAGAGAATAATGGCTCTCGCCCAAACGCTACAGTGTAGGCTCATCCATTCATCTGCCCGAAACTGTTGCTAACCTCGAGGTGTCCGACATAGTTGCTTGGTTTAGCGGGTACGTGAGATATCAAACCACCTTCACTCAGACCCCCGCCGAGACCCCGGCTCGATCGGTTCTCAACCCAGCCCTGGCTCGCTCCCACCCGAAATCGCCGTCGACAGCAATAACAACACCCGCAGCAAGGCTAATGGTGGTTCTGTGATAGGCATATGGTTCTCATACTGTGCATTGTTCGCTACACGCTCTCGTACATCACCTTCAACTTCTATAGCGGCTGGGCCCGCTTCACCTACCGTGTCTCCTTCCTCTCGGCTGCCCTGACCTACGGCATAGTCGTTTATAAGACGTGGCGTGCAAGGCAAAAGGTCGGAGCCAAGTCCCCCGGAGGTATTATCGGCATCTTATCCGATGAGAATGTCCAGTATCTCGGTATGTCGGCTTGCCCAATCCTTCCCTCACCGCCTGCGCTCTCGCTGTCCATGACCCCGCTAACCCCCTGCCTGCCTATGCACAGCCATGGCCCTTGTCTGGCTCCTAGCGCCCCAATATCCCCTTGCGCTATTGCCTTACGGTATCTACTCTATCTTCCACGTTGCCACTTACCTGCGCAGCAATGTCATCCCGACCATCCAGCCCAACAAGACCTCTGCTGGTGCCAAGTCGCAAGCGAGTCCCCTTTCTGAGGCCATTGGCTCCTTTGTCAAGACTTACTACGACGCCTCCATGTCCATTGTCTCGGGTCTAGAGATTGCTCTCTGGATTCGCATCTTTCTTTCCGCCGCGCTCTTCCAGAGTCGCTCTTGGATACTCCTCGGCTTGTACACCGCTTTCCTTCGGGCGCGGTTTGCTCAGAGTGCACACGTTCAGAACTCTTTCAACGCGCTAGAACTTCGTGTCGACTCGATGGTCGGCGCTCAAGGCACTCCACCAGTTGCTCGATCCGTCTGGGAAGGTGTCAAGGGAAGCGCCCGCCAGTTCCACGCAGCTACCGATCTTAGCAAATACATGAGTGGTTCTGGTGTGCCGAAAAAGGCATCCTAAACCAAGACGATTACAGCCTTATTCAAAATGTCCATTCTGAACACGCACGGTGGTACGGTGTCAGACAGAAGCTGGAGTTGCGCTGAGAAGGTTGTTAACTAGGGCTATCGTTATACTTGGCCGTGGAAGGGTGTGGCGGGGAGACGGACCGAATACAATATGGAAAATAGCAATGGTATCCGGAGTCAGGCATGGAAGGGGCAGGAAAATTGTTGGGCTGGGGGGTTTAATTCTGGTTGTCCTGGGAGTTTGGTGAACGTCAAGTGTTAGCCAAATGAAGTAAATACGTTGTTGTATTATCTATTGTCTCTATTGCCACTGTGAATTGCCACGAGCTTCCTGGTCTACAGCCTGCTCCAAGTTATATTTCAGTCACCCACCCTCATGACAGCCAAGCTCGAGACATTGTATTACCTATACGTGGCTCCTGTGAAGCATCGCATATCACCTTGTAGACTTGTGGCGACTTGTTTGTAATCCGACTATCCACAGAACAATTCATTTTCGCTAGACTCTATTTTCTTGTATGTGGTGGATAAGTATCTGAAGTTATTTTGTCCGCCTAACTTTGGGGTGTCCATGGCTGGGCGGAATAGTGACTCCTTTTCACCAATTCAACTTTCTGATGACATGTAAGGTAATTGGGCCGACTGTAAGTAGTTAGTGTCGTTGTGGGGCTCATACTTGGAATATAAGATTTTTTTAAGATGAGAGTTCGATGATCTAAGTATCTTCAATGATTATCACGACATAACCATTTAGTAGAAGCTGTTATACTGATTTCTAGTCAACTTCTTCAATGTGCTTTACCAGTCCGTTTACGTACATCTTTGGCGCAACCACAATGGATGCTTTCGGTTACAAGCGGCCTAATTTAGTCGGTTTAACTATAAACATCTGCGAGTAATGAGCGTGAGGCCCATTTACTTAACTATGTTTCCTTCTATATTGACGTTTGATGTCTTAGGTGTAGACATATGAGCTATCTACGATGATATTGTCAGCTGAATGCGATTTTTGGTATAATGTGTTGTTGTGTCCGTAATACTTAATTAGCTAGGCGATTATATTGCGACAACTTTGTAACGGGTACGGCGAGATGTAGATGCTGTCATTGACACCTAGGTACCTAATTGTAGGACGCTTTTCTTGGCCAGCCTCATTATAGCATTACGGCTGAGGCTCAATCAATGACGTAGACTAGATGGGTTGTTGATCAACCAACCCCACACGCAGATAAGATAGCGTGGGTACTCGGTACCTCCGACGTCATTACGATCTAGGCCGTTGCCTGGGCGCCCTTCCCTTCATATAGATAGCGTACGTACTAAAGGGAGAGGGAAAACATATATACCATCACACCCAAATAACAAGAGAAACTCGGGTTGACGACGAATGAACCTCGCTTCACGTTTCGAACATCGGTCGGCTAGTGTTCGTCGTACTATTATGCGATAGCGACTATCTACGGCTCACGGCTCGCCGCCTTCACAGATATGGCCTCGCTTCTGAGGCAGATCGTGGCAGGACCACGCGCCAGACATCCCGAAGCCGGCTTGGATCTGTGCTACGTGACCGACAACATAATTGCAACGTATGCAATGAGAAGAGAAGCATCCCACCGCAACTGTCCATGCATGGACTTGTACGTGACTAACGCCACTGGCTCAGCTCGGGCCCCTCGCAGACCTACCCACAGCGCGCCTATCGCAACCCCCTTGACCGTCTCGTGAAGTTCCTCGACTCCGAACATGACAAGAACTGGGCTATATGGGAATTCCGGGCCGAAGGGACAGGATACCCCGACGAGCTCGTATACAACCGAATAAGACACTATCCCTGGCCCGATCATCACCCACCGCCTTTCCGATTAGTGCCCATGATCATCGCAAGCATGCGCAATTGGCTCAGTGGGAACGATCTGGACGCGGATGCCTCCAATGTCGTTGCACATAATAAATCAAAGCTGGCCAACAAGGTCTTGGACGCTCTGAAGGATAAGAAGAACGAGCGAGTTGTCGTTGTGCATTGCAAGGCTGGCAAGGGGAGGAGTGGGACCATGGCTTGCAGTTTTCTCATTGCCGAGTGTGGATGGATGCCTCAGGAGGCAATTGCAAGATTTACGGAGCGGAGAATGAGACCAAATTTTGGCCCTGGGGTATCGATCCCCAGCCAACTACGGTGGTTGACATATGTTGATCGTTGGACCAAAGGAGGCAAAAAATACGTCGATCGCGAGCTCGAAATTGTCGAAATCCATGCCTGGGGTCTCCGGGATGGGGTAAAACTTGCTGTCGAGGCATTTACAGACCAAGGCAAGAAGATCAAAGTCTTCCACACTTTCACAAAAAGGGAACGCCAGGTTATCGAAGGCAACGCACCTGGTGGTTCCGGCATGGTCGACATGATGTATGAAATGGCGGGTTATGGCTCAGCTCCTACCGCTGAGCAGCAGAGTACAGCAGGGACCGATCATACTGATGGTAAAACCAACGTGGCCTCGACAACGCCTCCGGCCTCCGATTACACACCAGCACCAGCAGGCTCTACGACATCCAAACAAGGCTCCGTGAAAAATGCACCTAAGCTTATCTCCCGCATATCCCGCAATGGTTCCACCCGATCCAAAAGATCAAAATCTGGCATTACTTCTTCCTCGCCATCGCTTCCTAATGACGACGAACCGGAGCCAGGGGGAATGGCGGTCATATTCAAACCCGAGACACCCATACGTATTCCTAATAGTGACGTGAATATCACGATCGAGCGGCGTCACCGCGCCCCAAAGTCAGTAGGCCTCACTATGGTCACGGCCGTTGCTCACGTTTGGTTTAATGCCTTCTTTGAAGGCAATGGACCGGAACAAGACGGTATACCAGATGATACTGGTGTCTTTGGTATCGACTGGGAGAAACTAGACGGCATCAAAGGTTCTAGCCAGAAAGGTACCCGTGCCGCGGACAGAATTGCCGTTGTTTGGAAAGCAATTACGCCTGAAGTTGGCGGGCACGAATCGGTGATCGGGCAACCGAGTATTAATGCTTCCGTGCCTCAAATGCGGGCTGCCAATTGGAAAGGTGACAATTATGAAGACCCCGAAGAAGAAAAGCACCTTGGCCTTCGTGTGCAGAGCCCGGATAGCGAGGGTGTTAGTAAGGCGAGCAGTATCATAGATGAAGCTCTTGATAGAAACGAGTACAAGGGTAAGGAAACCGACGATGATTTCAAGGGTCTTAATTCACACGTCCCTAATGAAGAAGGAGAAGAAGAGCGGCATTGTTCAAGTGAGATCACCGGCGAAATAGAAAGGAACGAAATAGACAGCGAACAGAGCAGCGAAGACTCCCTGAAGGTTTATACTGAGAAACTTCCGAAACCGGAGAGAAATAGCGCTTGACGTTATAATACATGATTAACGCAAATTACAACGATACTTGCCCATGCGCTCCTATACTCTAGAAGTGTGAGCGGAGAGGTGGGAGACGAAGGACTGTGCCTTACCTAATTAACCTGACTACACTAATGTGATATATCATCATCAGTTTTCCGGTGCTCTCCAGGTTTGTAAGAGCGGGCACTACGAGTTGTACTGCTATAGTGAATGCTTTATGTCTTCGATTACCCGTGATAAGTTATCCGTTCTTTTCATCGCGAGATCCCAGGCCGGGTCCGCTATCTCAGGGTGGACCATGGCCGCTCTGTTTCTCGAATAGTTAGGGCCTCCTTTCGTTCTCATGTTGTCCTTTATTTGTGCCCACAGCTGGGATGATAACGTCGTGATCAGGACCATATACATGGATACTATAGCCGGTGGCAATGGTGCTCCTCTAAAGTCTACGCGCAGCGCTGGGGAGCTGATACCTGTTCATTAAATCCGGAGTCAGTAATTGGCAGTTATGGTGAATAGTACCAAGGGCTACGGGAGCGAGAATGAGTCGCAGGATTATAGGGCCTCCAATTAGGCAACTTATGCTGCCGAGACATGACAAGGAGGGACATGATAGATGATATAGCGTATACTCACCTCCAAACCCACCCACCTGGAGCTGGGGTAAGATTATTCCAGCCGTCGAGTGAGGTGTCGTGTGTGCACCCTTGATGCATCGCTGTATTGCTTGGAAAATGGACTCGTAGATTTCAGTGAGTCTACAGTGGCAAGAGAGGAACAGGAGTGTGGTTGCTTCATCAAGCCGCCAGAATGGCTGGATAGTTGACGACGCGATCTCGAGGGCTGGTCTCTCGCGATGATCGAGCATTGGATAGGTAGTATTCATAATGTTGACAAACTCATTCGTGACATAGAAGACTTCATCAAGGGCAAGGAGTGCTGCCCCCCTCGTGGTACTACTATTATTCATCGCACGGGAAACATCGACCGTGTCCGAAGACCCCGCGCGGGATGCTTTGATAGAAGGAAGTTTACTAGCACATTCGCAGAGTGCCATGCTTAAACTTGTGAGCCGCTGAGCCGCCGAAGAGATGGGATGTTCCAACCCACAGCTCAGGGCGCAATAATAGCCGTTGTCGGGTTCTTGAAAATCGAGCAGGCCGAGTAGGTAATCATCAGCCATCTCGCCCGTTACATTCTCATGATCAGTTGAGATGTGCTGTGCGGCCAACTCTTCGCCGTAGCCTAACGCATCCGTACTTGAAGGCTCATCAAGTTGGCCTGGCCGGTTTGTAACTATAGCTACTACATCCCTACCCTGGTCCGTTGGCATAGGAGATATCGGACCCGGATTGAGATAACCTAGAGCGCCGGCATTTTGGATCAACCGCTCACCCAGTCCTTCGGCGTTATGTCTTGCCGCCGGCGCTGCCGGAACTATAGCCGGGGCCAGGTCCCGCGGGTCTAAAGGCGTCCTGGATTGCTTGCTTCGAACGGTGCGACGTTCGCGTGGGCTGTAGCGACATTCCATTGTGAACTTTGCACATCGTTCGCAGGCGGCTCGCTCCGTCGCCTTAGTACATCGGAGTTTCTGCTGATGGCAGCGGTCGCATGCCGAGCGAGTCTTGCCGCGGCGTGTTCCGGCTTGTACTTCGCTACGTATAGATGGTTGAGTCATGGCGAGCGCTGTGCCAGTACGTGTGTATGTGTGTTCCGATGGCCGAATTCTACGCCCTTCCGGTCCGTCTCCTATACCTCTCTCTAAACGCTGTGTCCCTGTCCGTTGAGCCCGCAAAATCCGGCTCCTTCATGCAACTTCGGCGTTATCTGGCCAATCACCACCTGGGTAAACGCCGAATATTGTGCCTCACCACACTTTACTCTCACAACTGTGTCTCTTTTCACATACATCTTCAATACAGTTTTTCCCTAATGCATTCAAGATTAAAACTGGCGTTATATAAATACGGCCTCTGTCTGCCACCTCGTTGTGGTGTTGCTTTCAGAATCAATGTCCACATCTAACCCTAACCGACCGTGAAGCGTAATTGTCTAGGCCTGGCTATTAGGTAAAATGGTTTCCCTTTCAAGCGTAACTGAGTCCAATTCTCGTATCTCTTCCACCTTACCATCTGGCCTGGTTGCGCTCTTCGTCGGAGCAACAAGCGGTATTGGAGAGGCGACTTTGAAGCAGTTCGCACGACACGTCAAGAATCCCCGGGCCTATCTCGTCGGTCGCTCGCAAGAAGCCGCGGAACGCATCATGGCCGAATGCCGGGCACTCAACCCAACCGGCCAGTACATCTTTCGTAAGGCCGACGTGAGTTTGATCCGTGTTGTCGACGAGGTATGCGAGGAGATCAAGGCAAGAGAGCAATCTATCAATATCCTCTTTCTCAGCTGTGGAGTTCCAAGAATGGATCGGGCCAGTAGGTTTCTAATGATATTTACCTACTGTATTTAGCTGTATGGGTCGCTGCTAAGCGCTAAACACAAATGACAGAAACGGCCGAGGGTGTCCATCTCCTAGCTGCCTTGAACTACTACGCCCGCATTCGTTTCATCGCCAACCTGCTCCCTCTCATACGACACGCATCCGGTATCCGTCGCGTCGTCACTGTGGGGGGCGGCGGACATGAAGATGAGCTCGACCAGACCGATTTCCCAGCTCTTAGAGTCCCGACGGAGAAGCTCCGCGGGCATCTTACATCACTGGTGACTCTTGGCCTCGAAGCTGTCGCACAAGCCACACCAGACGTCAGTTTTGTCCACGATTACCCAGGTACAGTGAAGACGAAGCTCCTAGACTATCTACCGGAGGAGGTATTAAAGACCTTGGAATTTGTTCCCATCAGCGACAGCGGTCAGAAGCACCTGTTTCTGGCGACATCGGCCAAATTCCCACCCGCCGACGGAGTAGACGGGCTAGGTGTACCGCTGGCAGACGGTGTTGAAATGGCCGTTGGAACATCTGGAGTGGTGGGCAGTGGTATTTACTCAGTCGGAGTTGACTGCGAAAGTGCGTCACCTGCCGTGCTCAAGCTATTGAGTGATATGAGACAACGTGGCCTTGTGCAAGAAGTGTCCCAGCATACCGAGGGTGAGTTTCGTCGCATCACTATGGGATAGCGCTTTCTCTTATCAAGCGCGTGAGGATGGCTGTGTGTTAGGATCTATGACTCTATTTAGGCCCTTCTAGCAGCGCCGCCTGGCTATCCTTAAGATGGCTCTCGCATCTGATCTACCTCATCGTACCTACCAATGAGGTTATAATTAAGACAGCTATTGTTTTGTATGGAGTAATCAATGCAAATAAAAGAATGGGGTAAAAGTATTAGTTTCTTAGTCGGTGTGGGTGGGTGATGCGCGGATGTTAGTTAAGTGCAATCACTACGTATTTGTTAAGGTCCCAAAATATTCACGAAAGAGGGCATCTGAACGCAACGTATTTTTAGCGTTGTACTGCTTGTATATTTGGATGCGGCGTTCGGGCAAGTATTCCTTTTGCTCCATATATCATTGCCAACGGCCTTGACGTTGTGGCATAAAATAGAGTCGAGGCAGTAATTTGCTTAGGGAGCCACCCTCTCCACCACGTCAGATGTGTCTAGACCACTGATGAGTAAGAACACGAAGACTATCTATCGATGTCTAGCAGGACTTAGTAGATAGAAAATGTCTTTTGAGTTTCTGTCAATTTCTGATTAACCTTATCTCCTGAGGATGATCTTTTTCCAGGATTGCTTAGAACTTCGGAGGTCCGTAACGGCCTTCGATTTCGAGGGATGATCGTCGTGGTTAGCCAAGCGAAGATCTTCTACGCTAGTGTTGCGCGGAATCACTGCGTCTTCGAAATATCGAGGGAAAAAGGACACGACCACGGTCCCTGGAAATAATGGAATTTGAATTCTGCAAATGAACTTAGCCTAAGTGACAGGTACTATTAGCGCTGTTATGACAAGAAACGGCCGTTCGGGGGAATGGGCGGGAAGAGAGCTTGATGACTGAAAATACTATGATGCTGATGATAGCTTGGCGAGCCTTGAGCATCGTTAGCAATTGTCTCTCAGGTGCGCCATCCAATCACAACAGCTATCGTATCCGTATGTTGGAGTCGAGAATGTATTCTGGTCTGAATCATATCGCTGCAGCGGCACACTTAGATTCGTCTGTCGGCAACAAGCATCTCGCTGGCTCCGGAGCAATCGCTTTGATGTCGGCAAGATATTCTAGAGAGTTATCTCTGGCATTTTATAGCGTAAAACGTGGAAGTGTGCGATAAGACTCGCAAAAGGTAACCTCAGCTGCAGGTTGCGTACTATAGTCATATATACAAGCGACCAAATGATTGGCTCTCCAAAAGATAACCGTCCCGGTCACCACGAGCGAACATGCGCGAGCCAATCGGTACTGAGCGCTGATCCCATCCATGCTTGCGGCATCCAAGAATCAGTCTAGCGCAAATCCATCGCGTATAGATGGATTGGTCGCAATAATTCCTGGTGCTATTAGTCGCTCGATACTACGTGTAAGTGGAAGATAGGCGTAGAATTGACCTAGTATCTTGCTGCCCGACATAATGTAGGTTTCCGAAACATCGGGTGATTCTGCTTGTCATCTACAATATGGACGATGACTTGGTCCTCTGACGACATCAATTGCGTTCTGGATTTCTTGCTTGGAGGGCGGAGCTTGGAATCCGGATTGTCTTTCTATCGGCCGTGTTGATTAAAAGCCTAGGTTACCTGGTTTGGCGCCGAGAAAAAGAACGGGCCCCTATACCTGGTTGAGGCTTCGTCGGGTCGCTGATAACGGTTAAGGTGGGCATCCTCGCTTCGGTGATTCTGTCGCCATGTCTGGTAGAAATGCCGGCTGATCGGCGCTTTCTAGTACTGGAAATGGGATATAGAGCTGCCCTGGAGGAAACGGACGCGGCAGAATAGAAAGAAATCTTGACGACCTAGATGGTCTCGGCGGTCCTTTTAATTATTTTCCATTTCTGATCTCCAGATCGACAGGCCCAAGGCTAAAAGGCGCTACGATCGGCATTTGAGCAAGTAGACGGACCTAACCCTTGCACTTAAGGCTAAACGAAAATGGAAATGTCACCGGAGAGAATTGTCGCACGAAACAGAACTCGGCGCTTCACAGTGAGTTATCGACCACCATGTCGAAGACATCTCGGTGAACAAGAATGGCGATAGGGCAAGACGATGGAGCTCATAGGAAGAAGACAAACTCAACCACAGTCCTCTATTGCCATCTCACTCACTACTGAAGTAGCCGGCAACCGAAACAGACAGCATATACATGACCACCTATATTAGTAGAGGCCAGCAACCCTCTCTCTCCTTTTTTTTTTTTTGGGTCCTTGTTTATATATGGAGCCAACGAATCGTGCGATCGTTGTGCAGTCATGAGTATACTAAATGACGTGCGCCCCATGTTCTAAGATTGGGTGGCATTACTGTATGCAAGCCACACCACGATATGCTGATGATGTTAGTGTTACGTCTTCTGCCTACGAATTTTCGCTTATTGGAGCGGGTGGTTTGGTTATGAATGCTTGTATAAGGTGATGCGATACTTCAACATGCGTATTCAGCCGAACCGCAGCATTAAAGATGCTTATCGAAGAATATGTCTTGCAGTGGTCCTCGGTACCAACACCGTACACAACAATCAACATCGATGAGTCTTTAATAGTGTAATCAACAAGGTTGGCTTGACTAATGATGATAATTTTTGGATTGGAGTAGCTCCTTACGAGTACTAGCCTGCTAGCAATACCGACTTACTTATGTGCTACCTGTCCCTCGGAGTATCGGTAGGAAATTTTCCATGTGAGGTATCGTTCATACAGAATGGCGAGAGAGACTATATTTTGAAGTTGTTTTCCCCTTTCAGCAATATCGGAGGCTTTACCATTGTGCGTGAAAGATCAGCCTATCGATCGACTTGACTCGGAAGAACGAGTGTGGTAGTGATTAATATCGGACCCCTGTCGCGGTTATCTCAGTCTGAGAGAAACTAAAAAACGTGCGGCTACAGTTGGTACTGTTGACTGCCGATCTCCTTGACACTCTGAGCCAATAAGGTGCGGGAACCCCTGAGCTAAGGCTCGTCGAATGACAAGGGCACATTGGGTCTTGGCTACCGTCTTGGCGAGGTGTTCTATATTAAATCGAGAAAAGGTGGGCAGGTTTGGTACTTATACAGTATGACATACGCGACCTTCTTATACAGGATTACACATAGACAAAGAACCATGATATAGATATGAAAACTGCAATACAGTTGCCGATCAGTGAAAACCCAAACTTCCGTAGTCCAGTTTACTGGTATAAGGAGGTGGGCTTGTCTCCTTCAATCGTAGAAGAGGCCCCTCTCAGTTTCTTGCCATTCTTCCTTTCCTTCCCAGAAGTCGTGATCCTCTGTGTTTATTTTTTATCATTGAATTGCCAACATCTCAACAATGGCCAAGTTCCTCGCTGCTCTGCTGGCTGTTGCCGCTCTTGTCCAAGTTAGCATCGCTGCCCCCTACTACCCCCAAACAACCAACACAACAGTGGAAATCAAGGCGAGACACTACAACTACACATTCACGCCTGAGATCCACCGTCGTGAGATCCGAACATACCCTGTTGCGCTTCAACGCCCTTAAGGGGTGCTAGTAGCATCTCGATAGCAAACTTCCTGGGGATACGATATTGTATATACAAAGCCTTATTGAGATTTCGACTCCGACTCCCAGGCTGAAACCCGGCGATATCAACACAAATACACCTGATTCCTCGATACCTCGGCTCGATATGACGTCTTGATATTATCATCTTCAACTTTGGCGTCTCCAGTCTTCAACCCGGCCGGTTTCAGTCTCGGTCTCCCACTTTACGTTCATGGCGGATGGGCATTTACGACGTTTGGGGGGGTTGTTTTATTGGCTGATTGAGGGGTTTTTGACTTGGGACAATTTCGGCACCTAGATTCTAATCCGACATTGATTGCATTGATCACGCTCATGGCTCTCAGGTCGACAAGGAAAGAACATATATGGACACCAGTCATTTGTCATAGAATTAGACAGTTGGGTACCGGTCTGATATCTCAAGTCAGCACTACTACTATCATTGACGTCCGAATACTAATTTTGCTTCATATGTTATTTCCCTCTTGCGTAGTACTTGCTGTCATGGTTGCCAATATTACCTTTCTGAAGATAGAAGCAAATATCTCACAAAATCTTTTAACACTAATATTTTATTGACCATTAATCATGTTGCGTATTACTACGCTATGCCACCTCAGATCCAACCTACTATAGCAAGCATTAGAGAGTAGGGTAAGCGTACTAGTAGCACAGAACCAGCCGATTGTAGAGATTCGGCTGAATATCAGGCCATCAGTTTCCTATTTCGTCTTGTTCTAGAGATAGTGGTGCAAGATACCTCTTTAACGTGTTGATTTTTTCTTGAGATGCATCTCACTTGACAAATCTATTGAGGTCGATCCTTGTTATCTCAAAATGCTTATTGATTAGCGTATTTAGCCCAGTGGCTTTCTTTAAATTCAACGATGGAGATCATATTCCGTTGATAACTAGATTTTTGGACTCACAGAAACACTCATAATTTCCCAACATGTTCCAAATGTCACTATTCAATATCAATAGCATCTATGATAGCATGCGTAAATAATTGTCATTTGCGAGAAGACTCAATAACTCTATGTTAAGGAGGGGTCACAATTATACGTATAGGGAAGCGTCAGTCTTAGTGTTGCTTTTCTTGATTTTTCATCTTTCTTATCCCACCCACGTTGTCTGCCTCCCCGTGGCGGTTGGGGTGAACCTTCCAGGGTGATGACAGGAAGGGTGAAAACAACGCTCTGGCCGATTATACCATGCCCAGCACTCTAATCAACGATAATTACCATCATATCAGACACTATCAAGTCAACGACTATCATCTCGGCTACTTTAGTTGCACGTTAGATTTTGCCCGGAGTCCTACCTCGTGCTCCAATTTGACGGCCTTGTACCACTACCTTGAAACCATTCCCACAATAACTTATCTCTTTAACGTCGATCATATCCAACACCGTCAACTTAACAACCATTGCTCGTCGGGTACCGCTGCCGTTACTATCGATTCCTTCACTCCCTTCGACGTCTCCTATACTTGGTTTGTTGCTGCTGTGGCCATATTATTCTCGTTTCTTTTTTCTAGTCTTCGATTAAGGGCAGCATTCGCTGTAGTTTGAAGTAGGTCGTTAATCGTAGTCCTTGGTGGATTAGGATGTAACAAAGCGGATGTGAGAGCTGAGGACCTGAGCGTTGGCCTTTTTTTTAACTGATTCATGTAGTATTTGGCGAGATTTCGGGATGGTACTGTTTGCCATCCATTGATCTAGTCGTCTTCTTTTAGCGGGAGACGACACGGATAGATTCCCTGGCCGGAAGTCCTAAAAGAGATATTTCGCGCCGATGGCGAATTATAGACAAGTGCTCTAGCGTATGGTCATAAATTTCACGTGCGACGCCCATCAACGGTGATAAGTCTCCTTGAGCGTATCGATTGGGTCGAAGGCGATTGTCTTCATCGAAGATGCATAGAGTTTAAAGGGACTTGGTTGATTGCAAGTATCCGCCAAGCTTCCCACTAAATCCGTACACAGAGGCTGTGGCATCGCAAGTGTTAACAGTGTAATATCTAATATATATGGCATAAAAGAGGGAAAGGTGGGAAACAGGACCTACTAATTATTAGCTTCTAGAATGTCACTTTCAAGCCCGGACAAGCTTCCAAAATTTTTGAATAGGGCAACCGGAGAAAAACTGCAAATATATTGCCGAGGGATAGGCAGCCTCTTAAATACTTGAGCACTTGACAGTTATGTTTCTCCTCGAGCTTTGGAGCCGAGCTGTAGGTATCTACAGAGCATGTGATCGAGCTGGGACTCCCTCTAGAATTCATTCTCGTCGCAGACTCAATGATGTTGCCTCTTGAGAGACGCATGGGCGCATATCTCTTCGTACGCGCCCTCTTCATTACCTAACTGGGGGTAAATATCATGGTCAGACGATAGTCGCTCAAACAATACTGACCTTCGAATGGTGAATGAACACTAATGTTCATGGTTAAATTTATATCCGTCTGCTCTCATGGGCTCAAGATCTTGAGCAGCTACCAGACAGCCTTTATAACAAACTGGTTGTTATGGGTTCCTTTGAGTGTGGTTTCGGGCACTGTACTCGTTAATGACATCTCGATCTCCAATAATTACTTACATTTCAAGACATGCTAGAATGCCTTAAAAACTAGATGTATATTATGAGGCTGTCATGTCTGGTTATTCCGTACTCTTTTTCCTGGAGATATGTTATGTGTTTATATAGTGGTTATTTTTATTGTATATAGTAAACTGCTCAATTAAAAGGGTAGGGAGTACGGAGTACATAGGGTGGAATTTCACCCTTGTATGGTAATGTATGTACTACCACCTCCTCGGTAGCTATTTAAGTGGGCATTCGGCCACTGTAGCGTGTGGTCATGGTCAGTGTAGGTTAACTGACCCACTAAATTAATAGGCTTCCACGCTCACGCAATGACTTAATCCTCAACACAGCAGTGCGAAACCACTAGGTTAGGGATTCAGGAGAGCCAGAGAGCCGAACAGTTATATCCTACGCAAGGCGAGCCATCGCGATAATGGCGTCCGATATAGGACTCTAGACAAACTAGTAATCCCCAAAGCACATATCTAGGATCAGCAGAAGGGAACATTTGAGAGCTGGAGGCGGACATCCACCTCCGACGCCCCCAAGATGAGGCTCTGCACAACAAGTCATCTGAACGGCGCGTACGGACTTCCAAGTCCGTCGTCAATGATTGGCTAAAGAGATGCCTCAAAGGGTAGGGTACGATTCAGTTCAGCATCCAGGAATTGCTTGAAATACAAAAGCATGTTGTCGCATAGATAAGATGAATCAATCAGTACTGTCGCTCATTCAAAATCATCGTCACCGCTATCATCTAAATTCCCAAGTGCCAGCCTACGGTTTACATGATGGGGGGTTCTTCAGGTTTATCCTACACAACAGCCGCGGCTACGGTCATACGCTCATCTGAAAGTTCAGGGATACGGATATCAATCGATAGAGGTGGTACTTTCACAGATATTCATGCCTCAGTCCCTGGCAGGGACGACATCGTCATCAAGGTGCTCTCTGTCGATCCCGCCAACTACGACGATGCTCCCACCGAAGGTATCCGGCGCGTTTTGGAGCAGGTAACCGGTCGACCTCACCCACGCGGAGAGCTCCTTGATACGAGCTCGATCGAGAGGATACGAATAGGCACCACAGTGGGAACCAATGCATTATTAGAAAGGAAAGGCGCCAAGTCTGCGCTCTTAATAACGAAGGGATTCAAGGATCTTCTCGAAATTGGAAATCAAGCTCGACCCAAAATCTTCGACCTGACAGTGGCTAAACCTCAACTCCTCTATCAGTCCGTCGTCGAAGTGGATGAGCGCATTACTCTGGAGGGGTATACTGAGGACCCGGCTACCAAGGAGATTGATACGGCTAGAGACGAAGCGTTACACGTTGGTCTCACGGGTGAAATTGTGAGGGTGATCAAATCGCCTGATTTGGAAGCCATTAAGGAGTCTTTGAAAAAGCTTTGGGACGCTGACTATCGATCACTGTCCATCATGTTCATACATTCTTACGTATGGCCAGAGCACGAGCGCCGAGTTGGCGCTTTGGCAAGAGATATGGGCTTCGAGGTTGTGGAATCTGCGACCTTACAACCTATGATCAAGGCTGTCCCCCGTGGTATGTCCGCTACCGCAGATGCATATCTGACACCCATCGTAAAGGAGTACATCAACTCCATATCTGCCCACTTCAAAGGTGGGCTCGCTTCGGATGATCTTCGCTGTGAGTTCATGCAGTCGGATGGCGGCCTAGTAGACTTCAGGAGCTTTGGCGGTCTCAGGAGCATCTTATCCGGCCCAGCTGGTGGCGTTGTCGGGTATGCACAGACGTCTTGGGATTCCGAACAGCGCAAGCCCGTCATTGGTTTCGATATGGGCGGTACGTCGACCGATGTGTCCCGTTTCTCCGGTTCCTATGACCACGTCTTCGAGACGGTCACGGCCGGGATCTCCATCCAGTCTCCACAGCTCGATATCAACACGTAAGTTCTCCAGAGCTGAAACGGATTCATCGGATTCTGACTCCGTAAAAAGCGTCGCAGCAGGCGGTGGGTCGATGCTTTTCTGGCGGAATGGTCTATTCGAAGTCGGACCTGAGTCTGCTGGCGCTCATCCAGGCCCGGCCTGCTACAGGAAAGGTGGCCCATTGACTATCACTGATGCAAACCTATTCCTAGGAAGAATTGCGCCAGAATACTTCCCAAAGATCTTCGGACCAAATGAGGATCAGCCATTGAGCACCGAGATCGTGCAGGAAAAGTTTACACAGCTGACGAAGGAGATCAATGCCGACAATGTTGCCGCAGGCAGAGGAGAGCTTACTGCTGAAGAGGTTGCCCTTGGATTCCTTCGTGTTGCTTCTGAAGTCATGGCCCGGCCGATACGAGCCCTCACTGAGGCTCGCGGTCATGATACGTCAGAACATATTCTTTCCTGCTTCGGTGGAGCCGGCGGACAGCACGCGTGTGATGTGGCGAAGGCATTATCCATCTCCCAAGTTGTCATTCACAAGTATTCCTCTACTCTCTCTGCGTACGGACTCTCCCTTGCTGACCTCGTCCATGAGGTTCAGAGACCCGCCGCGATGGACTTCAACACCAGAAATATTAGCAAGATCTCAGGAATATTAGACGAGCTTTCAGCCCTGGCAACTGAACATCTCATCAAATCAAAGGTGGCAAAGGAGCGAGTTCGGCTCGAATTGTACCTAAACATGCGCTATGAAGGATCAAGCTCTTCATTCATGATTATGCAAGAGTCAGGCAGTGCTATTGAGCATTATCGAACCTACTTCGAAGAGAGACATTCTCGTGAATTTGGCTTTGCTTTCCCGGATAAGAAGATCTTCATTGACGACTTCCGTGTTCGCGCCATTGGGTCTATGAGCGACTACGCTGGCATAAGCCCTTGCCATCAATTGAAGAAGTTCGCCAACACGACAATTGTGGTTCCAAGCCCAGAGACCATGAGGGAGGTATGCTTCAATGCAACAATGGGTAGAACTAGAACAGACGTACACTTGCTAGGAAACCTCCAACCCGGCACGCGGATTCCGGGGCCCGCGCTAATTCTAGACAACACCCAAACGATAGTGGTCTCTCCAGGATCAGTCGCTTCTATCCTCGAAAACACTATCGTGATCGATCTCGTTGACAATTTTGACAAAGAAACACTAGCCCCCTCGTCAGCCGCGGCCGAGTTGGGAATAAATCCCATCAAATTATCTATATTTGGACATCGGTGAGTTCCATCCTCGTCCTTTGCAAGTTCCAAGGTATCTAACGGAGGTGGGGAAGATTTATGGCAATTGCCGAACAAATGGGTAGGACGCTCCAGAAGACTGCAGTATCTACCAACGTTAAGGAACGGCTGGATTTCTCGTGTGCCATGTTCTCACCCGATGGTGGTCTCGTAGCCAATGCTCCTCACGTGCCGGTACATCTGGGGAGTATGCAATTTTGCGTGAAGCATATGCATGAACTGTGGAAAGGTAAACTAGAAGAAGGTGATGTCTTGGTTTCAAACCACCCATCCCAGGGCGGCACCCACCTGCCCGATATTACTGTCATGACCCCTGTTTTTGACGAGGGCGACATCGTCTTTTATGTGGCGTCACGCGGGCACCATGCAGATATTGGTGGAACGCTACCTGGCTCGATGCCGCCAGACTCTCGCTGGCTGTACGAAGAAGGGGCTGCGATCCTGGGAGAGAAGCTAGTCGAAAAGGGTCGATTCAACGAAGGGCGCATTGTGGAGCTGCTGCTACACGAGCCGGCGAAATACCCGGGCGTGTCCGGAACCAGAAGGTTAAGCGACAATCTTTCTGACTTGAAGGCCCAGGTCGCCGCGAACAAGAAGGGAATCGACTTGATCCAGGCCCTGATTCAGGAACAGTCGTGGAAGGAAGTCCACAAGTACATGTTCGCAATCCAACATAACGCTGAGCAAGCCGTACGTGCGCTTTTGAAGCAAAAGCACACTTCAGGGGCAGCTTTGCAAGCGGTCGACTACATGGATGACGGCACCCCCATAGCTCTCTCGATTGTGATACACGGCGAGACGGGATCGGCCGTCTTCGACTTTACCGGCACTGGCCCTCAGGTATATGCAAACACTAACGCGCCGATCGCGATAACGCATTCGGCCATTATATACTCACTTCGCGCGCTCATCGCTGCCGATATACCATTGAACCAGGGCTGTCTAGCTCCCATAGACATCCGGGTCCCAGATTTCTCCATCTTGTCCCCGGCACCAGGCGCATCGGTCGTCGGCGGAAACGTCCTGACATCGCAGCGCATTACGGACGTGATTTTAACAGCGTTCGACGCATGTGCTGACAGCCAGGGCTGCATGAACAACCTTACATTTGGGATAGGAGGGAAGCGAATCAACTCTGAAGGAGAAGAAGTAGTAGAAGAAGGTTTCGGATACTACGAGACAATAGGTGGTGGTGCCGGGGCTGGCCCTTCATGGCAAGGCTCAAGCGGTGTTCACACGCACATGACCAACACGCGCATCACAGACCCAGAGGTGTTCGAGAAGCGGTATCCAGTATTGCTCAGAGAATTCAGCATTTGTCATGGGTCTGGGGGTCGTGGAGTACATCGGGGTGGCAACGGTATAGTCAGAAATATTGAGTTTTTGGTGCCAAATGTTCAGGTTTCAATCCTTTCGGAGAGGAGAACTAGGGCGCCGAAGGGACTTAACGGTGGTGGAGACGGAGCTATGGGCCTAAATCTATGGGTGAGAAAGGAAAACAACCTCGCCATTAACATGGGCGGGAAGGGGACAGCCACATTTGAAGCAGGCGATAGAATTATCATCAAGACTCCTGGTGGTGGTGGCTGGGGTCAGGAGTAAAGCTTTTCAAGAAATATTGTATAGAAAGTTGTAAATCATGAGATCAACAATATACATTTTGTTCTGGTTGAAGATATGTTTAAAATTACGCAAGCTAGACATAGTTTTCCTCTAACATTGTAACACTTGTTCTTACTTAAGTTAGTCTAGAACCCCTGTTACACTGCGGTGATGATGGAGTGATCTCCTATCTCACAATAATAGCTTGTAATTTCTTAGTACACAGCTAAAATAAAGCTTTAGCGTTATTCTATGGTATGACGCGGTTTATTGTGCATCATTACACACAACCAGCAATGTTATACTTTTAACGTCTAGAATGTAAACTAAGCTCTTTGTCTGTTTATTGTATTTCCTGTGTGCTTATTGATAGTATTTTATAATATAAGGTATTTGCGAAACTAGAGCAGAAATAGCATGAATAATATAAGACCGTAATAGTTGTAAAGGCTAGAGTAACGCAACTGTCTTTAGCATTAAGAGTCTTGTGGTCTTGGGCTTTATGATAAAGTAATAACATATTAATATATTAATGATTGTTTGAAAGTTTTAAAGCTAGCTGTTAACATGGATGTAAATATGGTAAATATATTATCATGCCTCTTTGATTTATTCACTTTGTCATAGTCTTAACTGCTGGCATTTCCAGTATTGACTTATTGTTATTGCGCAAGGAGAGAAGCTCTAGCTGTTATACTAAGGCTTATTCTTTTAGTATATATATCCTAAGGTGAGGCCGGCGCCAGCCTTAACTTTGCCTTTATATAATTGCGTGACACATTTCACTGTTTTAATTATAGGCAGTGCCTTGTGCTCCCACAAAGTGTATCCCACTGGCATAGTTGTTAACTCTTTATGTCCTAGCTTGTATACATATGTGAAGATTTAGGTTTGGCTTATATGTTTATTTTAACATATCAATGTTATTCCTGCAAAGCATGCGCCTTCCCAGGTGCCTATTATTTATGTTAAAAGGTACATATATTTTTAACTTTAAAAATAAAGCATGGTTTACTTTTATAGCCTCTTAATGCATATTTTAGCTGATTTATTAAAGAGCAGTAATATAAAAACTAAAAAAGAAAGAAAACAACATTTAAGGTATACAAGTCAAGAGGTACATTCTTATAGGTACCTAGGTGCTGGGTAGTTTTTGATTTGCTAAGGTATAAGGTCTATATTATGTACTGTGTAACACTTATCCTACCTAAGGTATGTACTTATATAGACGTAAACGCCATACCTACCTACATAGGTACACATGTATGTACCTTAGGTGCCTATCTATAAGGCTACATGAGATGAGGTAGGTAGATTGAGGCTAGAAGTATTAATACCATCTATATGGACCCTGATATCTACATATGTATTTGTCTTATACCTCTGGAGAAGCTTTCAGCATCTTCCCACTTCCCACTTCCCACTTCCCACTTCCTTCCATCCTGCCTACCCAGGTGCCTTTATTTGATACCAATCCAGTTCTTTACCTATCTACTACGTGCTTACCTCTTTACCTAGAGATTCCTACCTTATGTGCACCTCTACCTATCTTGTTGGAAACTACCTCAGCTCAGATCACTGCCCATCTACCTAATTATTTGTTGGCAGTAGTCTCACAGCCTCCACCATCACATAGCAGAAATTATGTATATAAATTGTAAGCACCGCTTCTTCTTGTTTTTAGTTTCTCCTTTTTTTCAATCTTTTCCCATTGTTCCTAGCAGCTCTGTTTTCTTGTAGGCTGACAGTGCGGCCTACAGTTTGCTGTTCAAGGCACTGCCACATCAGTGCTAGGTATCTCTACACTGACAATTCCATGCAATCCACCTGCAATCTACACTACAGCTGAATACTCCCATCACCTCAGAGATTCATCTCATTACCAGCTCTAGTCCCACCTTTCCACCTTTCCACCTTCCACCTTCCACCTTCCACCTTCTACCTCCCACCTCCCACCTCCCACCTCCCATCTCCCATCTCCCCATCTGTCATCTCCTTTCCTTTCCCCTCTCCCTTCCCCTTCTAACATTTCCATGACTACCTCCTACCTAGGTACTCTCCTATGCCGCGCTTTGGTCTCTACGCAATCTTCCAACACGCAACGTCTATCAGCTTAAAACACAACCCACAAAGACAGGCTTCTTCTCAGTTCTGGCTTTTGCTTCGACCGCTGTGGAACTTATCCACGTGTCAACCAACCTATTTCCCAACACCCAAATTATACCCAAGTCATCCTCACACCTCCCCATATTCGAGGCCGCGAGTTTGGGGCTTCTGAGCATCGCAGCACCACAGTAGAGCACCCATAGTGGTGGGTAAGTGTCGCCTGAAACATCAACTTCAGGTCTCTTCTACACTGAGGTTCTTCTGTTGACATGATTCCTAACTCCCAACTCCTCACCCCTGGGCCAGTGCCGACACGCCTTTCGAATGAAGAGCTCGTGTATTCTAATACTAAGAATCCGCCTTACATTCGCAACTTGCCACCTCATGTGGACAACAAACACACCCTCCCTCCCTAGACGCACATTGTCTGTGTTCTTCTTGTCCTTCTTTCCTTTTAGTCGTGGAGCTATGTGCTGATAGCATATATTATTAGTTCGAGCCAACATGGACCATAGTCAGCCGCTTGACGCCGCCCAGCCCAATAACCGACACCAAAACCCCGGCCAAATCGCTGGTGCGGTCCCGCAACGGGGAATTCACCCACCAGCAAACCAACCCCAGAGAAGATTAGTGTGGCCTGGCGCTGATTTGATACATGATCGTGCTGGGGACTTTACTTTTCATCCAGGGCCAGATGAACGAGGGAGTCGACTAGTCGAGTGTCTCATCTGCGAGAAGGAGTCGACCCCCGACCAACTATATTGTCTGCCGTGCAATCACTGGCATTGCCAGGACTGCCTCAAGGAGAATGTTCGCATTTCGTTTGCTTCGAATCCGTTTCAGCCCGCGAAATGCTGTAATGTTCTTCCAGAAGAAGCGCTTCAGAAATATGGCGTCATTACCCATGAAGAAGCTCAACGTTATATCAAAAAGATTCAAGAGTTGACGACGCCACACAGCAAATTGTACTGCTGGGGTGGCGATTGCGGCGCATTCATTCCTTTGGAAAACCGAAGGAAAAAAATTGGTGCGTGTACCCAATGCGGGAGAAACACCTGCAAAAACTGTCTGGCCAAGTCCCACTTCGGACCTTGCGACACGGCTAGGCTCCAATCATTGGAAGAGTCAGAAGACAAATTATGCATGCTCGCCGAACAGAAAGGCTGGAAACGTTGCCCCAAGTGCACATCCCTAATCCAGAAACGTAAGTTGTCTGCCATCTCATCTTTCTTCTCGTTTAGGCGGTCTCTAGACACCCCCACGTCATCTTTCCATGGAATCATATCTTTTCGAGTTTTCGCGAATTCAATGCGCCTGCATAATGTCTGATTTAACATGGCGATAACTAATCTTGGGTATTATAGATGGTGGTTGTAATCATATGAGGTAAATAAATCAGTCCTCCTTTCCCTCCCAATCTTAATCAGCTGATTAACGTGTTGCTGGCTATATAGTTGCCACTGTGGGCAGCAATTTTGCTATAAATGTGGGCAGCCATTCGGACGGACATTTCATAACTGCTTATAACAAGGATAGCCGCCATGACCGCCACGACCGCCACGACCACAACCTTTCATGATGGACCATAACCGGAATGATTAAAGCAGCCTAGTTTCGGAGGAAGTAAAGGTCAATTATTACGACTAGTAATCCAACTAGCCCTCCTAAGGCTTAAGGCAAAATGCTTTTATCACGGTTTCTCGGTATCTCAATCATCTAGACTAGAGAGCTACATCTTGTCCACCAAATTATGGAAGTTCGGAGACCGATAAGGACGATGAGCATAAAGATGCAAACTCGCTGGTTACCTAGTCTTTGAATTGTTCTCCACGTTTTGATAGGGAGATAGCAAAAGAGTAACTTATAGTATCAGGTAATGGTCGGCATGTGCTCATAGTGATGTACTTGCATAATCAAGCCGTACAGCATTTGACGATAACTTTCATTACATTTTGATACAGGGTGCTAACGGAGTGTAAACTAGTACATAGTACATTCAAAGAGCCTACTTATTATTGCTGATTATTAGTATGTGTAGATTACGTGTACTATCCTACTTTGTAAGAAGTTGACCGGCCCGAACACATAGAAAACAGTGCTTCGCTCGGAGTTGCGAGAGGTAGGTCGACTCTCCCCGAATGTTGACCTGTTCTCGTACACCCCACACCCGGACATCCCTACCGAGCCGAAGATGCTTGGGGCTCTAATAGAATTGGCGTAATGATTACCCTGCGCTAACTCATCATCTATTACACAAATCTGATAGACACCTTATTTCCGTTACGACATTGGGTTTCGCCAGAAAGGAGTCTTAGTCGACGCTCTATACGTATGAATTGGCTGATGCGGCGTGCAAGTCGTTCTGAGCCGGCTACTGCACGGCTAGGCCCTGTCCACGTGGCCCTCTAAATTACTAAGTACCTAGATAAATTTACCTAAACTGTTCGGTGGCACGGCTGTTGGTTGTTGAGATGGATTAAATATGGCTACATACAGTACCTAGGTACATATAGCCTTATGGGCCCTGGAGACTGGGACCCACACAAGTAGTATAGTACCTAGGTAGGTACCTTATAAAGTACCAAGCCTAAAAATGATTGGATGTTTTCCCCTGCATAGCCCTATTTTAAGCATTTTCTCTGATTTAATTGGCTCATGACCTCAGCTTGGCATTTTGCAGATACAATAATAGTATAATCCAGGCTTCTTGCTACACCATTACAGAACCTCTCTCCCGTCTCGGTTTCCCAATCCACGGAAGTAGTAGCGTACCTTGTCAACATGAACTAAAGCGAACACGCGCAAGGACCCGGTTCAGCAGCAGTACGCGATCTATGTGGCGAAGACAAGTTTACGTTATAGTATGTCTATCTAGAAATTGTCACCAATAGTCAGTGGGCATCAGTACGTATAGTATAGTACGTACTCAGTATATTATGGATGTTAGGGATACGTCGGCCAGTACCACAGCTGGAGCTCGCATCTTACCTACCTCCTACCTAGGTACTGCGTATCATCTTATCTGATACCATCTGATCTCCGCTGCCTACTTCCTACAGTAGGTAGACATTTCCTATACCTAGTACACCTACCCCGAGCTCCTACAGGCTGCCATCCTCGCTATAAACTTCTGTGTGAGCAAAGATGCTGCAAGATCCCGCAGCGGAGAAATTCTGGAGAAACTATACCAATTCGAAAACAGCATAATTAACTACTAGATCTTATTAAAATACATAGATGTTATTTGTGGAAAAGGCAGAGCTGGTGAGCGATTCTATGGGATCTTGGGTAAAAAGTAATATACTTAATGGTAGAGATAGCTTCTTGGATTTTTATATTTTAACGAACTCCTTTATTAAGGCCGTTGCCGCCATGATGAGTGTGATTATAGGCCTACCGCTCATGATCCTAGTCCTTGTTCGAAATATAAATCGCCGAGGATCTAATCGCCGGGTTTATCGGGGTTTCACGATAGGGGGCTAAGAGGTTTAATAAAAATAGGAGTCTGCGGGATCATTAGCCGCAACCACGGAACACATTCTATTCGTGACACAAGATGTATGACTATCTTCAACTATGATACCGCTTTGAACATTCGCTGACTTATGAAAGTGTGCATTAGGGATAATTGTTACTGAAGGCGCCTGAACCTACTAGTCTATATTTACTAACGCACATTATACATGGCTACTACTGCCAATCACCCTATGTCCGAAATCCTTATTTGAAAAGTCTCGATATACGCCACTCTTTCTATTTACACCCAGAAAAGTCGGAAGTGTCCCGACGAATAGAACGTCAAACGATGTCTGCACAGATATCAAGTTCAAGACAGGAGATACCATCTCAGAATCTATTCGTGACATTTGCATGCACCATATACATACGTATCTAGGCCGGTCCTTGTGTCTATTGTCCCATCCCCAATCCCCTGCCCATTCACTCCATTTCCATGTCTCACATGTTGTCATTGCTTCCTCTTTCCAGCTGTAGGCCCACAGCGTAGCAAGGCGATTAACCGCACGGTATGACTAACACTGGAACGTCGCAGATACCAACGGTCCCGTAACTCCCGTACCTGTCGCCTCCTCATCCCTAAACTTCGGTAGTATGCATCCGCCCAGGCTAAAAAGGGGCGTGACAGGGAGGAAAGATAAATGTGGTCAACCTTTTGAGAGCCGTCACTGGGCAAGCATATGGTTGTAGAGAATTCGGTAATCTGGTGCACTTGATGCCATGAGAAAGGCTGGGGGATTGATGCTGATTAAGACTGCACTCGATAACATGAACACTGTCAGGACACGGACACACGTATCCATCGTCGTGATTACCCAGTCTGTTCAGACTACCATCCTCATAGTAAGTAATGTGTATACCAGTGAGAGAAGCGAAGGCTCAGTTGATTCTCGGATATGAGATAATCGTGTTCGTATAATTCATAAATTCGTATTTATCGTGTTGTCGTCTATGAAGTTCGGGTCCCTGAAGCGTAGGCTGTACTACTGCCCATTTGCACGAGGGCGGCAAATAAGTTAGCAGTACTGGATAAGGATACCGAAAATCAAAGAAAATTCCCGACGCCTTCTGCCAGCTTCCTGCCCTCCCATGCTTCCTAACCTAACCATCCTGTGAAATGCCGATGAAACCAACGAGGTGAATTAAAGCATAAACTCGGCACCATATATCGGGCCATGTCAGCTTATTAACGACGTTCCCCCAAAACTACTATGAGCACCTAGTTGCCCTAATCAAAGTATAGGTCCACCTTGAGTCTGAAACCAAAGTCGGAGCAAAAGAGCATTCCAGGTCAGAGCTTGTTCAAGAAATATCTTTCTGGGCCTGTCGGTACACGTGTAAAGCTTGGGTGCAACTCCGATCGGCTCTTCGGGTTTGCCGCTTTACGCTGAGTGAGAGGTTGTACACTGTATCCATAAGACCCTTCGAATGCATCATCAAGATCACTATGAGGAGACATTATGAGAGGGCCGTCCTATCGGACCCGGTCTCTGAAGTCCATGTATTCGGCAAGTCTTTTTCGGTGCTCCGCGCAAGCATCGAGATACTTTTTTTGAACGTCTAGATCTTGGTCCATTTCTATGATGTAGTTAGGTACTCCGTCTTCAAGCCAATTTGCACCGCGCCGCAACCGCCGTAGCTTAAATTCTTCCTGCCGGGTAGAAAAATGAGCGAGAACTTTATTATTGAAAGCTTCCCACTTTTCCACATAGTTGTTGAAATCTTGGGCATATTTCTTAAATGATGAATTATTCGGTCGGAGACCTGCCACACCCATAGTAGGCGGGAGCCGGGGAGCTACAGGAGGAGGAGGAAACTCCAAAAGCCCACCAGGAGGTATGGCATTGTCCAATGGAATGTGCTCCGATGGTTGGCTAGTGAAGGGAAGGTTTGATTTCAGGTCTGCAAATGACCCAAGTCCACTTGGTGGTGGCTCCATAAAGGGCTCAACTTTCTTGAAATCTGAGAAGGTGGAGTGGAACTCTTCAGTATCCTCGGAGCCGACATGTTTGGGTTGGGGATGATCTTTGACATTCACGGCCGGCTGAGTACCGTTTGTTGTAGATGAGTCTTCTTTGGTGCTGTCAGTGCCTGATGCTAGACCAGCAGTCTTTGAAGCGACGCCGTTGATATCCCCAGCTCTCCAATCTGGCCTGTGGGGTTCCGCAAAATATGGTCGAGCACTATTTGCCTGGACAGACTTAGGGGTTACTCGTGTCTTCTCCGTTGGTGGTGTATCAATATCCATAGCGTCCGGAACCGTGAAAGGATGATCAGGATCCTCCAGGGGTGATTCGCTCTCTTCGTCCACTACTGCCGCCGTACCTGCAGTCATTTTGAAGGTTCTGGACTTTCTCAAATTGGCACGCCTAGTTGGAGATGTAGACGTGCTATTTGAAGATTGTGGCTCGAAATGTTGGGGTCCTATCTGCTCATTCCAAGCCCCTGCCGAAAACCTTTGACTGCCGGCTTTCACATCGTCTGGCAACTCCTGCCCCTGAGGCATACGGGTTGGCAGGGGAGGTTTGGACAAGGGTGTTTTCCGAGCAGTGGGCCGGTTACGAGATTGCGGGCGTGTTTTCGAAGGCGTAGTTGCTTCGTTGGCCGAGACAGAACCTGCCTTAAACTGCCAGTCATCGGCCATCTCATCGTCCACAAACCTTGTATTGATGTTTTCAGTGCTGTTTCTTGCGAAGGTGCTATAACCGGTGCCTACACCTGCTGTGTTAGGTCTATCGTGAAAGCCGAAGCTAGAAACACGGGCGCCGTCAGCGTTAACTTTCCCATAGCTTGTTGTAATATTGGGTGAGGGGTGTGATTGATCGTCATTGAGAAAATGCCTATTGCCACTGTTGCTCCCATCCGTCATGGAATATTTTTTTACCAACTGATCGAGCGTTCTCCTTTGATCTCTCTCCACTGGAAGCAAGGTATTGAAATCATGGAGTTTTTTGCCTTCGCTTGAAGAATCTGACAGCCGATAAGTTTTCATAGGACGTGGCCACTCCCTCCATCGGTTAGCATACCCACGATGCCTACTAGGCCCGGTGGTGGTGGTAGATTGTGACTGAAGGTAGTTTGGAAGAGTCTGTGAGGCATACACTGAGGGACCACTGCCATTTGGCTGAGCTGTGGTTGAACTAGATAAAGGTTCTGTAGATCACTTTTGTTAGTAGAGCAAGAGTTGTTAAATGTGTGTCACATAACTTACCGTCTGAAGCCGTCGGTTGTTCTAGTGGGATAGTGTCAGCCACTGGTTGTGTCTTGGGTTTGTACCGTTCACTAGCCCTCGACTGGGCACTTGTGTTGTTGCTAGTAGTGGCCCCGTTGATATTTGGATTGATTTTGATCGAGTCTTCGGAGCCACCGTCATTACTAGAACTCCTAGCAGGGCTGGAGCTCCGTGGTCGCGCGCGTGGGAATGAGCCTGGCATCTCAAAAGATCGGGGTGGCGTGCGGGTGCTGGTGGAACGTCCCAGACCCGGATTACTATCAAACAGACTAGTCCTCTCGCCGCCTGGAGTGTGGTACGGTGTTCTCTGGCGGTTATCCATGAACTTGTCTCTAAAGGGAGCAAACAGGTCCGCAGCGGCCGAGGCACTATCACTGTGCCCTTCGGACGTGGCCTCAGGTTCAGTGAACAAATTCGAGTGGGTCCGGTTCGTGAAATAGTTCTTGTTGGTGACGGGCGGCTCGTCTGCTACATTGGCAGATCTCGGGGTGAAGCCGGTCTTCTTACTAGTACCGAATGCTGCCTCTTGTTTTTGTTTCTGATAAGCCGTTCGTGGTGGGACCGGAGCTGGCCCTGGCCTTGAATCGCGGGTTGCGGACGTCGGTGCTCTTCCCGGTGGCGCTCTTCCCGGCGTAGTAGGCCGTGTTTGAGTGTTTCTCCGCGAGGCGCTGGGTCGAATGTGATCCCACGCTTCGGCAGTGCTTCGTCGGAACTGGGGATCGTCTTTGGGTGTATGTGGCCGGGGATTCCGCGGCATGCTACTGGCAAAGTTCTCGTAACGCTGTGCGCCCGAGGTTGGACGAGCTTGGGTAGTGGGCTGGCGTCGTGGAGGTGGCGGGTAGGCCTTTGCAGCGTCCTGCCACGGGTTGCCTTTTACACCCGAGGCACCCGGGTAGCGGCTCGTGTACGTGCGGCGCGCTTCATCATACTGCCTTTTCAGGGTCTCGTCGGTTAGGATTTCGTGGGCCGACTGGATGACTTGAAATTTGGGGTTCACTTCAGCTTCCCTGCCTGGGTTGCGGTCTGGATGATACTTCAGAGCTAAATAAGGAGGTACATCAGCAACAGATGCCAGCAAGAAGAATGGAAAGACAGCATACCTAGCTTTTTGAACTGCCTCTTGATCTCATCGGACGACGCGGAGGGCTGCAGTTCGAGGTCTGCATAGTAGTTTCGTGTCTTGTCCCACTTCGGCATGGTGGCCGGCTATTGGCAAGGCCACCACGCGAGGGGGTTAAGTTGAGGCGAGGGGAGGTCAGAAACGCTTGCCGACGATCATCCGAGGAGGGGCAGAGACTCGAGATTTCGTGGTAGATGGCATACACCAACTAGACCAACTGCGCTGTAACCTAGTAGCACAAGCAAAGCCGGATCCAAAGCTTCAAGATCGCAGGATGCAATGGGATATCAGCGAGGATAGGTGACTAGCCGGTCCCTAGGTAGCTGACCAGCTGCTAGCGCTTGTCGTGGCGGTAGCGCTGGTGATGATGATGATGATGGAATCTGCAAGTGTTTATATTTTTGTCGATCCCTGGACTGGGGTGCTCCTGTATGTAGGTAGTAAGTACATGTGTAGGTAGGCGAATTACCCATGTAGGTAGGAAGCTGAAGAGGGAGAGCAAGCGGGGCCCCGGCTATAATAGGAAAATGGAAAGTATGACGAGGGATGGTGATGTTGAGCTGGAGAGAGGCAGTGTGGTCAATCAACATACCTAATTGAGTTTATAGGTATGCCACGCGCGTTGGTGGAGGAACTGGTTTCTTGCCTGGCTGACAGTGGAAATGGTGGGACTGAGAAAAGAGCGCTAGAGACTGCGCTAGGTACCGTACGTAGGTAGACACAGAGCTGTAAGGGAGGTGAAGTGTACCAATAACGGAAGGAAGTGGGTAAGGTACCTAGGTAGGCGGGTACTGTAAGTATATATGTAGCGTAGGAGTGGGACAAGGACACCGAGGTACGGAGTAGGTACATAAGGTAAGCTACCTACCAGTTGACCTTAGATACTACCTACCTATAGTACCTCTCTAACCTAGGTAGGTACCTATATACATGTATGTAAGGCTTGGTGGGATGGCGGGGCACGTGGATGTGTCCCAAGAGATGGGCATTCGACGTCGATCAGTTGCTTGCGACTGCTTGTACTGAACCACAAAGAGATTTCTGGGGGTTGGTTTGAGGTGATGTCCAATTCAGAAGGATCTCGCAGGCAGAGGAGAAGTGGATAAGTCTACTAGTAAGTGCCTATAAGATCCCAAGGTCAAGTTGTGCAGCTCTAGACCGAAGAGGTACCAGTAGCCTGTCTAAGGCTCGTAAGACTGATAACAATGAAGGACTGAGGCAGTTATTCAACGAACCAAGCACGATGTGCGAGGGCGAACAAAGAGTCTGATAACACAGATTGGAAGAATGGAAAATATAAGTTCTCAAGTGGTTTTTTTTTTTAATCTTCTCTGGGGATTTTAAGAGGGAGGTGTTATGTTTGTTCGTTTGGGCAAGGCGAGGTAACAATAGAAGGTAGTGCAGAGGTGGTACTAGTAGTGGCCATCTAAATTTGACAATAGGATTCCCACCAGAGCAGCAGATGATGCAGCTGCTGTCACTGGGTCGAACAGAGAGAATCGGGCAAAATATTAGTTGGGGGGAAGGGAGAAGGCCTGCAGAGCTGACGGCAATTGATAGCCTACCTTAGGTACATATAGGTAGGTAGGTAAGCACATCGTCACTCACATATGTATACGGATACTTATAAACCCTCACTCTGATGCCAAGCTTGACTTATATACCCTTAAACCAACATACAAAAAACCCCGTCTTAAATACAATCATACATACTTACCTAACATATACACACACACACACACACACACACACACACATATATATATATATATATAAATAAATACAACGGATATGCATGTTGCCTATCTGCCTATTTACCTACTTGTACGTGTATCTGCTGAGTAGACCTTTGGGCATGTAGGTCTAAGTAAGGTAGGCAGTCTAGCAGTCTACCTGGGTAACTATTTCCGTAGGTATCTATTCCACGACCGCTCCCGAGTGAGATCAATACCCCGGCCGCGCACCCACGACGACTGGCATGGCGCCCAACAGAAAGACATAGAACAACAACGACGTGGGAAGTAAATAATAATAATAATAATAATAAGGCGGTATCCCTCACGCCGGCCCCAGTAACACACCTGCTGTGTAAGGCGGGAGAAAAAAAAAAAAAAAAAAAGTCGGTCAAATGGACCCATCAAGACATCGTAACCAGCCAGTCTGCATGCATGCGAGGGGCCGCCAAATGACGTCAGGTGAGTAATGCACATTCACGGCCACCTTGGGCGGCTTGATAGCCCCTATCCGAGTTGATAACACCCTATGAACACACGAGGCCGCAACAATGCCCGACATATGTAGGCAGACATACACCTGCCTTCACACCCGATTGGCTACATAGGTGTGCTTTCAGAAACAGAAACGTTCGTCCCAACGCAATGAGTGACACAATGCGCAAGACCCTAGTAGCCTGGAGCAGAACGGGGGAATCAACGTTGCCCGAACCTAACTCGGGTGCGTGTTTCTCATGTGCCTCTATCACATACATTCATGTCTAGCCATGAGAGGGGGCGTCTGTCCTCGACCTATACCGATCCAACCACGAATGACGCCGTCGAAAGCAAAATATACAAGGCCCTTCGCAATATGAATAGTCCAACACCGGTCTGATGCTAATTAACCTTTTGCTTCCATCCGTACGCGTAAAATCACCGAGTGCAGAGCACGGCATGGCTTGTTGCTGGCTAGAACCAGGTACCAAGACAATTAATCTCATACCATCTCGCGTCCCATTTCATATGACCACCCGCCTTCTCTCCTCATCCTCTCCCGAGCCGCTAGGTCCTTCCGGATATCCTCTTCAGTCAATCCATCTGGCCCGCTCCAGTTGGCGCTCGAGGTTCGCGCTCGGAATTTGGGGAAGCGGTCTTTGCTCCGCGCAAACACTTCCTCCATGTTGAGAGGAGCGGGCGCCCCGAACACCTCGAAGGGGTTCTTATTCTCCTGTTCCACGAGAGCTCGTCGGAGATTGGGTGAGTCGGCCCAGTCTGCAACCATACCCTTACCGTCATCCTCCTCATCCTCGTCTTCATCGTCAGTGTTAATCTCTGGTAGCTCGATCGATTCGCCGTTCTGGAATCTCGGGGATGATCTTGTTGCCGACTTGGCAACCGACTTAGTCGCGGCCATTCCTGCAGGGCGCGCTGGTGTCTTGCTAGGCCCTCCCACGCTATGCGTATTAGAAGCAAAGGGGATAGCGCCCTTAGACACTTGTGCCATGTCTAACGGGTGTGCAGCCTTGATATGACTGTTATGTTGGCTTGTCACGGTTGCCTTGAATAGATCCCTCGTCCCACTCTGTTGTGGTACGGCGGTGTAACCAGGAGGAAACATCGACTTATTAGGCAAGTCCTGTTTTAACTATGTTAGCTTTCCATTGCAAGACTATTCGTCCCTATGACCTACCTTCTTCAAGCCACCAGATGGACGCACTGGCACTCCTTTCAAGCTCGAATGCTTCTCGTTCTCCTCCGGGCCATTCAGCTCGTCTGTCATGCGCATGCGCTTGGAGTCTTTCGGCTGAAACCCATTTCCGTTCCGGGTCTGAGTGGGGCGAGATACATTGTCATCGCTGCTCTCTTGTGGTAAAGGTCTCTTTGTCTGCGCTTTCGAGGCATTCGAAAGAACTACATTCACCGGCCGGCTAGTCTCGTCCTGAGAGCGAAGGACTGTCGTATTCATCCGTGACGGCGGCCTAGAAGAGCCCGCTTCAGTTCTACTATAGTCCGGAGGGCCATTGGGTTGACTTCGGACTGCCGGGGGAGGAGCTCTGGTTTGCTTTGCTTTCTCAAGCATGGCCTGTCTCTGGGCGTTCTTCTTTGCCTCGGCGTGTACAGCTGCCTGCTTCCGCTCTTCTTCCCTTTGCTGTTCAGCTTCGATCTTCCTCTGCTGTTCCTGACGCCTCTCTTCTTCTTGCAAAGCCGCTCGCTTTCGATCGATTTCTGCTTTAGCATCTCGCTTGCGCTGTGCTTCACGCTCTTCCTGCTCCTTCCTTCTTGCTGCTATCTCAAGAGCCTTCGGCCGACCAGCAGAGGACGTTGAACTTTTGAGGCTTTGAAGAGAGGGTTTGGCCTGCAACGAGGGCTGGCTAGTCTTGCTTTTGAGTTGAGGCTGTGACAGAGTGTCATGCAGGCTTGACGAGAGAATACTGTTCGATGGGTGATATTGAGGATGTTGAGAGCCCATGTTGACACGGATTACTGTAGGTGCCTGCTTCGCCTTGCTGGTTGGCTCCTTGGTTGGTCTGACGGGCCGCTTGATCTCCCTAGTCTTCATAGCTGATGGAGGAGCCACCGAACGAGAAACAGAAGAGGGTGGCATTGTATTAGGAGCATCAGGCATCTCCGCATCCATGCTTTTCTCTACCGTCTTAGGAGCATCTATATCTTGATCATCTGAGCCGGCTTGTGGCTGGGGTTTCCGTGGACTGTTTCTGGTTGATTTCGGAATATTACCGGGAGTCGCAATCGCAGTGCGCTTTTCTTGCTCCTTCTGATCAGCCAGCTGCTTCTCCATGGCTGCCACGCGTTCTTGCTCTTTGCTGAACACGCGCGCTTTCTCTCGCTCTTTCTCGCGGGCTTTCTCAAGTTTCTCCATCTGTTCGGCCTGCCGACGTGCTTCTTTGGCTTCTTCCCTCTTGCGCTTCTCTTCAGCCTTTTCCTTCTCGATAGATGCTCTCGTTCTTCTGCCCTCATTTCGTTCCGGGCTAGTGGTGTTTGCAAGAGGTTGTGTGTGAGTAATTTGACGAGATAGATCCGGATAAAGAGGTTGAGAGTCTTTGGCCGATGGCGACCTGAGTGTTTCTGTAGAGGGACCTAGATGTAGGCCCAACCGAACAGTAGATGGAGAAAGGAGCGAAGATTTGCCTTCAGCGCTAATCGCGGCGCTACTAGCCAGAAGCCCTCTAGAGCTCTTGAGGATAGAGGACAGTTTGTTCTTAACTTGCTTCAGAGGGCTATTATTAAATCCGCGTGAGGGTGATTTCGGAGTTGTAGGCCGTCCATCTTCCGAAACTGACGTAAGTGCCGGGTTTGAGACCGATATTGTTTTCTTCAGACTATGCATAGCGTCGTGATCTTGACCGATGACTGGGAAAACAGGAACCGAAACTGATTTGTGGTGTCCGAAGGCGCCAACGGCCCGTCCTAATACAGGCGACTGTATAGGAGATTCGGCGTTACCGATTTGTGAGTTCACCGTCGGCATAACGAAATCATGTCCGCTAACAGTGTTTTTGCCAGAAACACCTTCCATAACATCGGTCGTATAGCTTTTGGGAAGACCGGGTCGAGGACTCTTAAAATTTGAAGCATCATCAGGAGTGCCTAGTGGCTCGATCCAATCGTCATCTTCGGGGAATGCACCAGGTGTTGTCGTTGTTTTGCTCAACGACGTCACTTGCCGGCTTGGGGTAGGCTGTGTGATGGCCTTCGTACCTGGGGATGTCGGTGATGTATTGGAATTTGCTGTTACTTTCGAAGTTTGCTGAACGTTTGTCTGGTTCTTGCCTAGTTTATTGATTTGATCTTGGAGCCGTTGCGTATATGTTTTGTTATGCACTGCGGCATTATCCACATCCATTTGTGGCTTTGGTGGAGCTGGAAATTCGTCAATATCCATATCATCATTCTCATCTTCTGTGAGGTCTTGTTTCGCGTGACCAAGACTCTTGCCTCCAGTGTGGCGATAATAACTTGGCCGATTCTGATCCAGGTGGCTAGTTCTTGAGATGCGATTGCCAATGCTTTTGTGAGTAATAGGTTCCCGTGCAGGTAAGGAAGCAAAATTAAGACTGCTCTTCCTCACAATAGGCCGAATTGGGCTTGAGCCGTCAGAGGGCGACCGTGGGACTTCATCGAGAGCTGTCTCTATCACACCCGTATCCATCTCTGGGGGCTCAGCGGATGGTGTATGACTGCTCCCAGGAACCTTCGCAGACGTTGGGCTCTTTTCAGAATCCGGAAAAGGTGCAACTGGTGAGCCCATGGGTGTCGTAGTCTCATGACGTACGAGACCTTGACTAGGCGATTGTCCAGCCCCAACATGAGCAGTGAAATATTGGGATGATAAATCGCCGGCACCTGTTTCCTGAGTCGGGTCTGAAGATGGGTGAGCAGGGCTCTTCAAGTCTCTGTTTATGGGTGACACGTGAAACGCTACACGGCCCGGATGCGTATCGACTTGGGGGCTAGCTGGCTGAGTTGCTTCGTTCACGACAGCGTCGTCGAGTTCCATCGCATCCTGGGATTGGCTCCCATGGTATCCAGAATCGACCACAGACACTGGCTCTATTGACGTTACGGGCTTTGAAGAAGCGACCTGCTTTAGAGGGCTTGTGGAAATAAAGGGTTTGGGCGGCGAAAGCTGGGGGTCAACCGCTATCTTGACCCGAGGCGTGTTGGGTCTACCGTGGTTCGTTACGGCAAAAGGATTCGGCCCACCCTTTGGGGTCGAAGAGAAAATATTCGAGAGGGGCTGGCCATGGCTGGTGAGTATGGTTTGCTTGAGGTGGACAACACTGAGAGTCAAAACACTCACCACGCGGTTTTCTCCTACATTCCCTCCCTTTCTTACTGTCCGAGGGGTTTTACCTCGCAGCCTGCCCGGGGTCTTGAATATGTCGGTAACGTTTCTACTCCTCGATTAGCAAAATACCAAGATCGTTGAGAGGTGCTAATGGCGCACATCTGATTCTCACTGAACACCTCGGCCATGTGTTCGTTCAGCCAATCTAGGTCATTCTGGACTGAGAACGTAAACTCTTCGACCTCAGACTGCGCAATCTGCGTTGCAGATGCCCGCTCCTCTGAAACCCATGGCCCTGAGCCAACCTGCAATCGCGTTCGCCCGGCCATCGCGCGACAGGCGGGCACTGATGCAGCTATGGTGGAGGATGTGACGCGTCGATTCTGTTTTGAGTCGCGTAACCGTATGAAGCGGGACGAGGCAGAGACACGAAGATGAATGATTAATCAGATAACCATGGCTCGAGTGGTATACAATGAGACAACAAGGGCGAGAAAAGAATGGTTAGAAATCGAAGCTGTTGGCTTGAGAATAAAGGTTGGAAGTCTGCTCAATAACGACGTGAAGGGTTGGTCTGTGATATGGTGGGCTTGCTGGGGGGTTGGAGAAAAAGCGGATTCAGCATTGTGATTGGCCCAAACTCCCGGCCGTGGTAAACATAAAGCTCGGGCCAGCCTACCTAGGTAGCTTGCGCGGCTCCACTACTAGCCCACTAATCGAACGTCACTCAAGTCACCCAACGCGACTAATCCCATCTTTTACCAGCTATTCTATTGGAGCTAGGTTTACTCCATTTTAGGGATTCCCAATGGCATTAAGACACCCATAGCAAGCATCATAAACTAGTGCACTAAGGGGAACAGCCTGCCCTGAAATAGCTACTGTCTTGCTCAGCACAATGGCCTCAGCGCACAATGCTTCGCTACTTGAGGTAGGTAGGTAGTAGATATGTACATCCCTTATATCTGTACAAGCCAAATTGATAGAGCCCCCCGTTGGCGATAGTTGGGGAGCACAAGGTAAACCAGCAAAACATTTTCTTTAATGCCCCGATTACTATCACAGTCATAGCCATAATCCTGCACCTCTTTTTGAACTGTATTTCGACGCTCTTGAGATCACACTCGACGACAGTTCACAAAGAGTAAAGGTCACCAGGCTACGAAAATACGGTGTAGGAAGACAAGGCCACTCCTGTATTTTATTATGGCTGGTCCTCAGCCACCACCTAGAACGGCCGGTTTGATTGCTCTACCTACTCATTAGAAGGCACCAAACGCCAGAAAACAGATGCCGCGCTCTAGGCTATAGCCCTTACGATCCTCCGAAGGCCATTCCGAGTTAAGACAAGACCATCCGTTTCCCTCGGTCAGTACGCCTACACAAACGCCAATCGCGTGCCCATACGTAGGAGTTTTGTAGTTACATCAGATCGCAGACTCCTTTTACAAACCCGTATTTGGGTTGGTTTCGAGATCCGCATAGTGCAATGTGAGTTGCCGCTGGCGGAGGTCAGTAGCCGATTCAAATAATCGTTAAGGGATGGTGACAAACCCTCTCCTTGCGCCACTCGTCAGTACTCCACACAATGTAGTAACCTTCCTCGTGCTGAGCACTCAAAATTCGAGGGTGCATGATATCATCCTTGGTTAACCAAAGCTTTAGCTTTTTGTGCCATCTCCATTGTCGTTGAAAGCTAAAAAGCCATGTAAGTAATACGTAGGGAAATCAGACAATTAGCGGTATCCTCACAGTTGCTCAGCGGCGAGCTGCTGCTGGTAGTCCCCAGGGCAGCTGTAGAAGATCCACATTAAAGTCTCTTCGTTGAAATTAGAAATCTTGTTCCGCAAAGGTTGAACGTTGTTAACTTTGTAACAATCTGGAAGGCGAAAGTCAGGGATGGCTGGACGCGGTGGGCTATCATTGAACGGTGACCAGATTTGCGTTGAGATCATTCTACAACAGTATAAAATAATATCAGTATTTTAAATATTAAGTGTAACATTCTCAGGTTACTTACGCAGGCGACGTAAGATCAAGCCCGAATCCAGTAGGGTCCATTCCTGCAATACAGGCGGCATAGTCGGGATAATTGTTCATTAAAGTACGCAGACCTTTGATACCCCACTTGTCGATCTCTGCCATGCCAGCCAAGGGATCACGGACAACAGGTGATTGCGCGTCGTCATTTTCTTTATTTTTGTTGGATTGGGTTTCATTTGTGCCAATCGCTCCTAGAGGATTTCGGCCTTCAGATGGTTGCACGGGTTCTTTGGGAGACTGAGATGGCAAAGGCTCGTCACGAAATCCGGGTGGCTTCTGACGAGCTTCATCATTACTACTCCTCATATCCTGAGACCGTGAGAGATCTGAATAGAAGGGTAAGTATCTAGAGGCGATGGGATTTGGGGAAGGGGCCATACCAAGTGCGGTTGTCCCATCGGGCGAGCGAACATCTGTCGTTCGCGAATTAGCAGATAGGGCATTTAACAAACCGTTACCCGCACGGGTGCCCTGCAGTGAACCACCGCCGGTGTTGCCTTGGGCACCAAAGCCTAATGTTGACATCAAAGTAGAGCCACGCTCCTGACCAATATCTTCGCCATTTCTCAGGCTATTGTTGAGTGGCGGAAATTCATCAATGCTATTTGGCTGGGGTTGAGACGATTGCGACATGCTTGCCTGGTTGCCAAAGCGGAAGGCTCCTTGGGTTGTGCTCACACGAGCAGCTGGGAAGTAATCTTCCGATTGGCTTTGTTGAGAATGAGGGGTAGGTTGGTTTCGCTGAATAGCACCACCCATGGGTCTTGAGCCCCCAGCCCATAATGAGGACGGATTACCGCTAGAGAGCTGTGAGTTATTGGAGAGAGAAGGAAATTCACTGCAAAAGCATTAGCAACAATGAGGGGAGAATCAAGAAGTACATTCAAACTGATTAGAAGTTTGAAAGGAAGCAAACAGAGATTAGATAGAATTGAGCAAGCAAAATCAAAGGCAAAGAATTATCGTAATTTACCGGCTCAGCACCGAGGCATATGGTAATCCAGGAGGCAAAGGGACCGGAGACTGAACTCCACGCAAACCAGGAGCCTGGCTAGTTGGTGGTTCCTCTGAGTCCTCGGGTGAAGCCATCTCATGTTGCTTATTGAAAAGCCAGTAGTAAGGGTTCTGTTTGAACTCACACGAGGGCGGTGTGCTGACAGGAACTGACATCTTCATAGAGAAAGAAGGACCGCTGGATTGCAAGTGTAGTTTGTGCACAAGCTTTAGCTTGTGAGGCTTGGTGGTGGTGATGGATGGACAAGAATCTGCGGCTTGGGGAAGAGAGGGTGAAGGTAGTGGCTGGCCGGACATGATGCGTGCAACGAGCAAAGCGCGATGCTGAGGAAATAGCTATCGCGGGAGCAGCAAGGCGCAGAGTGAAGTCTGCAATACAAGTCGAGTGGAGGGAAACAGCAAGGGATCAATGTTGTGTGTGTGCGTGTGTGTGAATGTGGAAGGGAGTGTAGCATGTGGGCACTACTTATATACTCAGATATAGCAAGATTACCCAGGCAACAAAACATCAACCAAAAGAACTTGAAACGCAAACAAAAACTAGAAGAAGAGAGAAAAAAAAAAAAAAAAAAATACCCACGAGAGATCCAATGACGCCGTCGGTTGCGAGCCCAGACTCTGTGCGAAACTGAGGCCACCCCCCAGCTGCCTTGAGGGATTCTGAAGATTACTAGCAGCAGCACCACCCATTGGCACATTCCCACCAAAGGCCCATCCACCTGCATTGTTCGCTTTGCATACAGATACCAGATCAGCCTCTGGACAAGCAAATTCTCCGTATTGAGTTCAATCGCCATACCTATTTTCCCATTTGGTAACCGATTTGATCCGGCTCTGCCGGGCTGCTGAGGTGGTTGTTGGCTACCAAAACTAGTTGGCATCCCTCTTAAATTTTGCGGCACCGCTCCTGACCATCTCTAGTATTAGCCAAGCTCGCAATCATGGGTGCGCAGGAGTGATGTATATATAGCACGACAGCAGATGGAAGGATTCCCGAAGCCCCTTCACTAGAGACCCGACGCGGCGAAGGCAGCTGAACCCTCCTCCTCCATAATCATCATCGTCGTCGTCGTTGTCGTCATCGTCATCGTCATCCCGAAAGAGCTTAATCGCAACGAGGCTGAGATCGGGCGAGCCAAGCCGCAGCCGCAGTCTGTCTTCTCACGTCTCCTCCATCTACAGCCAGTCACACATTATTTAAACCCCACGGTTCGCAAGAGTAATGAGGGTCGGCTCGAGTTGACGGGATGGTCGCCACGGCAAGCACGCGATGGAGAGTCGAAATGGAGCGGCAAACAGATATTTACGTGAGGCAGAGAAGATAGGGCAAAGGATGCGGGACAGCACTACCTGGTCGATTCATGATGTAGGTCCTAGACGGGGATAACTCTAGCGCGCGGACATATGCTTCTAATTATCGTCTCGTAGGGGTTGGCGCTTGAAGCCAATGATTTACAAGGGAGTATATGATTATGGTCAGTTTTGATCTTGACTTTGGAGTTTGAACAGATGGTGGTTTCTCACCAGGCGCGTTCAGCTTCCAAGGTTGATTCGTGGGTTGAATAGTGGGGTCCACCCGCCTGAAGCTTAATGGCCAATAGCGTACCTAGGTAACCTGCAGGCCCCGGAGCTCAGTCAGCCTTGCCTCTGTACTATTACATACCTAGGTACCTATTCCAACTGCTATCTCTGTACTATTTATTTACTATTACAGTATAGGTACCTCCGCATTTATCTCCGTCTATCTCCGATTGGTGTTCTACAAGGAGATGTCGTCATTATGTTTATGCACTTCACTGTCACATGATCCCTGTCATATGACCCACACACTATGTATAGTATTGTACACAGTAGTCACAGTGTTAGCCTTCTATTACAACTACAACAAACTATAATAAGATATAGAATTGCCAAGGCTGCAACCATTTTCTGCTATAATTAGTAGCTAGCGATTGTTTGATTATCACTGTGTTTTTTGTTTTTTTTGTTGTTTTTTTGCTTGTTGTTTTTTTGCCTTTTCTTTTAAAAAAAAAAAAAAAAAAAAAAAAAAAAAAAAAAAAACCCTAGCAGCTCGTAAGCCTTAAATATATTATAATATACTTAAGTTTTGCCTATTATAAATACATAATAAATTAAGCCTTTTGTTTGCTTTTCGTAATATATAAAAAAATTTTTAATATGCTTATATATATTAAAAAATAGTTATATTACTACTAAGTTAATAAAATATAGCCGATTAAAGAAATTTTTAACTTTTAATAAAATATTAAACGCTTATTACGTTATTATATTTATTTTAGCGGTTTTTACGTTTAAAACCTTTAAAAGTAATATTTAAGTTTTTTAGTATATATATTTAATATTTAATTTTTTTTTTAAACGTTAACTTTATTATTTTTTTGCTATAAGCTATTTAAATATTGTTTTAATTAAACTTTATAACTTTAAAAAATAAAAGGCAGCTTTTTTAAATTTTTTTTTTATAGCACCTGCTATTTAAAATTTAAATAATGTTATTTTTTATTTTTTAAAATAAGCTAAGTTATAAAAAAAGTTTTAAATTTTTTTTAAAAACTAAAAAAATAAAAATAATAGTTATCGCTTACTTTTTTATTATAAGATTTCTTTTTGTTTTTTTTTTTTAGTTTTTTTAAAAGTTTATTTTTTAAGCTAATTTTATTTTAACTTATACTTTTAATTTTTTTTAATTTTAAAAGTTTTTTATTTAGCTATAATATTAATAAGTTTATTATTTAGCTTTTAGTAAATTTTATTATTTATTTTTTTTAATTAAATCTTTTTAAATTATTTATTATAACTATATTTAATATAACTTTAAAGTAAATTGCTAAAATTATTTTTTATTTTATTACGGCTATTATAAAAATATTTTGCTAAAATAATAAATATAATAAAACTAATAATAATAGTAATAATAATAGCTTTGCTTTTAAGTTAAAAAAAGTCGGTTTTTTTAATTTATTACTTAAAAATAAAGATTTTAATAGCTTTAATATAATTGCTTAAAGCAAGTAAACTATTTATATAAATATTTAAGCTTTTATTAATAAATTTATTTATTTTATAAAAACTTATAAAAAAAATAAAATTAAAACAGTTTAAATTATTTGTTTTTAAGCTATTATATTATTTTAATATATTATAAAACTAATAAACTTAAAAAAAAATAAGTTAATAATAAAAACTATTATTTTTATTTATTAAACTTTTTAAAAACGCTTTAAAATTAATTATAATAACGCTTTGCTAAGCCTTTAGTAAAAAAAATTTACTTTTTATAACTTATATTAAAAGAAATCTTTTAAACCTTTTATTTAAAATATTATATATAACAGTAAATTTTATAATTACTTTAAAAAAAACTAATTATTAATAGCTTTTAAAGTATTTAATTTTAAAATTTAAAGCTAGCTTAATAAACTTATTAATAAAACTACTTTTAAAAATTTTTTTATTAAAGTTAATAATAAAAAAAGCGTACTTATTAATAAAGCTTATTAACTTTTATATTATTAAATATTTATTACTTTAATATAATTAATCTTTGCTTATTATAGTAAGTATAGTTTTTTTTAGTTTTTTTTTTATTTATATTTATTAAATTTTACTTAGCTAACTAATATTTTATTTTATTAAAGCTTATACTACTTATAGCGTAGCAAAAAGTAATATTAAAAAAAATATTTTAAAAAAAGATTTCTTTTAAAAGGAGATTATTATTAAAAACTACTAGGCTTATATAATTAGCTGCAAGATTAAGCGTATTTTTAAGGCTAAAAATATAATTAATTTTAAAAGTTTATATAAAATTTAATATAAAAAAACCTAGATTTAAACGTAAATGTTAATTAAAACTAAGCTTAAAAGATTTTTTTTATTTTTTATATAATATTTTAATCTTTATAAAATTATTAAAAAAATAATTGTTTTTTTTTTTATATTAAAAAAATTAACTAAGAGCTTATTATATTATTAATTATTAATTTAATAAGTATAACTTTTTTTTTTAAAATAAATATTTATAAAACGCTTTTTTTAATTAAAATTAACACGTTATAAATTAACCTTTTAACTTTGCTTTTATTAATTTTGTTTTTTTTTGCGAAAATATTTTTAAAAGCTTTAATCTTTTAAATATAATTAAAAAGCACGCATAGCATGCAAAAAAAGCTATAAACTTTAATATTATTTTTAACAAGTTTTATATTTGCTGTTTATATAATTAATTATTTAAGTCTAATAATATTTTTTATAATTATATTAAAAATATTTATGCTTTTTTTAAAAATAGCAATAGTTTTATTAATTAAAATTCTTTTATTATCGGTAATAATAATTTTTTTGCTTAAGTTAACAGCGATTTTTTTAATTATATTAATAATTTTTTAAACTTGTTTTTTTAAATAAAATATATATAAGTTACGGTTAAGAAAAATGCTTAAAAATAAATATTTAAAGTATTAAATAAAGAAAAAATAATATCTTTTATTATATTTTTTCTAAGCGTAAAAAAAAGCTAATTTATATTTAAATCGTATTTTTTAATTATTTATTTTTTTATTAATTTTAAACTAGATGTTAGTATTAGCTTTATATATAAGTTTAAAATATATTTTTATATTTTTATTATAACTTTAGTTAAATTTAAGCGCGAGAATAAAGTTTACGTAAATATTAGTTGCACCTGCATTTTTGTAAATAAATCTTGGCTGCTTTAAAAATATTTTAGTATAAAAATGTAAATAAAAGCATTTTTTATAGTTATTTACGAAATAGTTTAAAACTATTATATAATGTTTAAATATGCAATTATTTAGTTTTTTTTAAAAAGTATTTATAGTAATAAACTATATATAGCATTTTTTATTTATAAAATAACGTTAGTTATAAGTTTATAAGCTAATATATTAATCGGTATTAATATTTTAAATATAAAGTAATTTAATATTATTTTATTTAAATAAATAGCTGTTGTTTAATTATATAAAATTGCTATCTTTTTATTAATTATTTTTAAAGCTGTAAAAAAAGCAAAAGTTTATACTATTAAATTTATAAATATTTTAATATATTTTATTAAATAATTATTTATTATTTATACTGCTTTATTTAGCTAAAATTTAGTTTTTAAACTAACTATTAATATAATTATTTATTTTACTACCTTTATTAATAATTTTACTATATAATTACTAGTTTATAATAATATAAACAAAGATATTTATATATATAAAAAAATAAAACTTGGTTTTTTTTTATTATTAAAACTTAATTACTGCGGTTATTATATTTAAGATTTTAACACTTTTAGTTTAGCTATTTACTAGCTAAAAACTAAACAAAAAAAAAAATTTTACTTAAACTTAAAGACTTTATTATATTAAATAATAATAATTTTATTATAATTAAACATTTTATTAGCGTTATTATATATAAAAATTTTTTTTTAAATATTATTTAAGCTTTTTATAACTTAATTATTAAATTTAAAAATATTTTTTATAATACTAGGTTTGTTATTGTTTCGAAAAAAAAACAATTAATTTTTTACCTTAGATTTAGCTAAAAAAAAAACGCTTTAAAAAAATATAAAGTTTATTTTATTAATATTAAAAATGCTAAAATTATCTACGATATAATTATTAACTTATTAAAAAAAGATAAAGTTTTTTATATTTAATAACTTATATTATTTAATTTTTTTATTTTTATTATTTAAAGATCTTTTTTTAACTTTTAAAAAAAAAGAAAAATTATTTATAAAAATTAAATAGTTGTTAATATTTAAACGTTTAATAAAATAAACCTTAATAACGCTTACTTAATAAAATCTTAAGACTAAATACTTAAAAAAATAGCTAGCAAAAAATTTATTATAATATATAATATTATTTTATTTTATTATTAATAGCGCACTTATTTTTTTACGCGCTAGGTTATAATAATTACCACGCTAAAAGGCTAATATATTTTTAACTACTTAAATATAAGCTATAAAAACAATAATACTTATATTTAATAGTAAATAAATATCGCTTTAAATTTTATTTAAAATATTAACTATTATTATAATAATATTTATATAAAATTAATAAATTTCCTTAAATATTATCGCGACTTATATAATGTTTTTTTTATTTTAAAAAAGCAAAATATTTCCTTTAGCTTTTTTAAAACCTTTATAAGCTTTTTTAACGCTATTATTTTTAGCTAAATAGTTAACTTTTTTAGTTTATCGACTATTAAAAAATAATTAAAAGCTATTTATTATATATTTTTTTTTATTATATTAAAAAACCTTAAAAAGTTTTTAAAAATAGCCGGCTATATAAGATTTAATATTTTATAATATATAAAACTTGCTTTTTTTTTAAAGCAAAAAAAAACTAATTTATTGCGCAAGATATTTTATAAAAAATTTATTAAAATTAAAAGAACTTAATAAATATTCTTTATATTAATTAACTTTTTTATAAACAATAAAAAAAAATCTTTTAATAAGTTAAAATTTATTTTAACTAATTAAATATATAATATTATATTTTTTTTTAATAAATAAAATTTTATATATTAATTTTAACGTTTTTAAAGTTAATATAAAAGTTATAATATATTATATTATAAAAAACTATTTACTAAAGATTTTTATTTTAATAAACGATTTTTTTAGCATTAAACTAGTTATTTTTTTTTCTTGCATTATTATTTAACTTATTGCTTTTCTTTTACGTATATTATTTAACTTTAAAAAAAAATATTAACTTATAAAAATAAAAGTGCTAAGTTTTATTTAAGCGCTTTGCAAAACCTATTATTAAATTAATATTTATTAAGCCAGCGTTTATATTTTTATTAATTATAATGCTATTATAAATATTTGCAAATATAAAAACCTAGTTAATTTTACTGCCTTAAGTAATTAAAATTTATAACTTATATAAGTTATAAAATATATTAGCTAATTTAAGTTTTTAATATTATATAAGCTAAGCAAGTTATATATTGTTTTAAACGCGTTATTTTAATTATTAATAAACCATTAAACAAAGGTTAACTTTTAAAAAGATTTAAAATTTTTTTTAAATAACGCAAAAAAATACTAGACTTATTACTTAAATAATAACTTAAAATTTGCCTTTATTATAAAAGCCTTTTTAGCTTTATATTTAGCATTAGTTTATAAGTTTTTAAACGTACTATTTTTATTTAAAAGTATACTTTTAATTTAATTATCTTTTACTTTTAAAGCATAACTTTAATAAAGTTATTTTAAAAATTTAAAATAAAAAAATATTTTAAAAGTTATAAAAAAAAACTTAAAACTTAAACTTATTAACTAGGCTATTTTTTTTTTTTACCTTAAAAATAGCCTTTTTTAAAAAAATTTAAATATATATAACTATTTATATATTTTTTAAACCTGCTGCCTTAAAATATTTAAACTATTATATAGTAATAATTATATCGAAAAAAAAAAATTCTAAGCCTTTTTTGCAAGCCTTGTCGTTAATTAAAAAAAACTTAAAAAATATTTAAAAAATTATTTTAAATATACTATTTTAAAGTTTTATTACTACAAGCTTTATAAGTTGTTATAATTTATTTTAAGCTTATTATACCTTTTTTATATAATTATTATTAATATAGCTATAAGCTTGCTAAAGTTTTATTAAAGTTATAACGCTTTTTTAACAATAATATATAAGTTTTTTAAAGCTTGTTAAATTATTTCTAGCTATTATAATTAAACTATTTTATAATAAATAAACACTTTATTAAATAAACTATTATTTATTAGCTAAAGCATTTTAAAAATAATTTTTAACAACTAAAATTTTAAATTTTTTTTAAACTATAATAAAAAATCTAGATTTAACTTAGCACTAAACTTTTATACGCTATAATATATTACCTGCTAATAAATAAATAAATAAAGCGCTTTATTTTAACTATTAAATCTATGCTTTATTATTATTTTTATATTTTAAATAATTTATAATAATAAAAAAACGCTTTATTTAAGTTTTAGTTTAAATTAAATAATATTTATATAGCTATAATATATTATATATTTAATAAAGCTATTTTAAAATTTTCTTTTAACTTAATACTAGATTTTCTTAGTAATAAACTTAATCTAGCTTTATATATAAAAATATATAATGCTATAGCTTTATCTGCTATAATAGTTAAAATATATTATAACTATTAATATTAACTTATTTTTTTTAATATAAAATAAAAAATATTTTTTAAACTATATAAAGATTATAATATTTTTTAAGCTGCTATTTTAAAAAGAAAATTAGGTTAATAATTTGCTAAACTTTTTAAAATAATTAAAAAAATTAAACGATTAACTTATAAGTTAAAATTTTTAAAAAATTTTTAAATTTATAATATTATATTTATAAATTACTTTAAACTAGCTTTTTTAATAAATATATTTAGCTGTTTTTTTTTATACTTAAAAAAAATTTATTTTAAAGCTTATAATAAAAAATTAATAAACAAAAATCATTAAAAAAAAAAATATTTTATAAAATATATAAGATTAAGACTTAAGTATTATAAATAGGTTATTTTAAAAAAATTAAAAACAAAAGCAAAAGAATTATTAGCTAATTATAAAATAAAAAGGCCTGCTGTAAAAATAGTTGCAAAATAATAAGAGCATCGTTAAATTTATAGGGGGCACCTTGTTATATAATCCCTGTCATATGACCCACATATTATATATAGTATTATATATAATAGTCACAGTGTTAGCCTTCCATCACAACTACAACAAACTATAATGAGATATAGAATTGCCAAGGCTGCAACTATTTCCTGCTACATTCACTTAGATAGTATACAATGGACAAATATTTATAAATTATTTAAATTTTCCCTATCGTATGAGCTCAAGTGTGATCCCCGTTTTATATCACAGCTCCAGTACATGGGGATTCTGGAGCTACTACCCCTGCTACTCGATTTCGAGCCAGGGCATCTATCTCATCTAATAAGTCCTCATCAATGAAGCCGCGCCTTAGGGTGTGCGGACAAGGACACCAATGGTCATCCCCTGGTTCATATTCGTGTCTACAAGCACAATAGTGGTCTAGCATCTGTCTCGCGTCGTCGTGACTGCAGCTACAGTAGTGGTCGAGTAAGCCGCTCCAACTGTGTGTACACTCAACACAATAGTGATCGCTGAATCGGGTAGGTTTGTAGGTCTGTCGGTATCTGGTTTCGCGTCTTTTAGATCGCGCTCTCTTCCCCTTCACCTTTTTCTGTACTTTAGCTAGTGACCGCATAGGAATCTCTGGCAGAACGCCCTTCGGAAAATCCCCTTTTCTGGTTGTAGGCTTCGCAGCCTGTAGATTCTTGTTCGTCGTCTTCATTTCTTTCCTTCAGCAACATGAATGGCTACATATACAAAAACTTCAACTCGAGCCCCAATCAAGGTAGCACGCAGAGTTTTATATTCGCTCCAAAGCGACGAAATATATCAAGTGATTCCAACTATTTTTCATGTCTTTGTTCGCATTGAAGGGTTCCGTTTCATGTACTAAAATTGGACAGCTTCTATATCTTTCTGGCAATTGTTTACTTGAGACATGAAAGCTCTTTGCGAACATCTCTTTTGTACCCTCTTTGTTGTTCGGCCCTCGCCACTATCGGAGCTTTGTGCCAGAGGCACAGGTACCACCACCAAAAATCAGTGCGAACCTTTTCGGCCTTGAAGGAAGTAGGAATTGAATCCCCAATCAAAATTCAGATGTTCGCGTGAAACGGACAGACGATAACACTATGCGACATCAAATCTCCGAATAATACGGTCTATAGAAAGTAATATCAATATAGCGTGGTTCCCAAAGTATTCACACAATTTCATTGTGTATCCTATCAAGAAAACTCTGTTCTAGGTCGACATTGTGTATGTTCCTGCCAATAAGCACAATCTTTCCATTTTGCGAGATCATATCGGTACTCGCGAGCGACTTTTGCCCATCTATGACCTCGAATATTTCCCGGACACCTTGGACTATCTTTATGACCCCATCTTCGAAGACTAGGCGCGCTTTCAGTCGGTGTATCTCAATTTGAGCTTGTCCAGTCGCAGCACTTGGCACCTCTCCTTCCCAGAGAATAGATCTGAGCCAGCTATCTACCTTCGAGAGCTGACTCGAACTCAGCAGCGGAATACTGAAAGAAATCGTGGATATAGTCTAGAGTAATCAGTATATTTCGAAGTCTAAAGGAAAAGTGAGGTTCTAACGAACAGGATCGAGATGGCTGTGTCCCTTCTCCGTAGTATCTAAGGTTTCGACTTGATCATAAGCGTGCAAGTCTAGCAAAACACCTTCCAACTGCGGTACCTTGCTCTGTTCGGTCACGTGGATCTTTGCGAGGCCATTGATTGCTCGTATCCGGGCTTTGACGTGCTCGAGTTGCTCGGCAGTCACTAAGTCTGCCTTGTTGATAACCACCACGTCAGCGTGTGATATTTGTACATGGGCGGTAGTCATCAGCGGCCCATGGTTAGGGTGGTCGTCATGATCGCTGACTTTCCCAGCTGGGTCGTCTAAGCTTCGTAAGATATTCTTGGCATCAACCAAGGTAACAATGCCGTCAAGGTAGATGGTGCTACCCAGTCCTTCGTCAACCCAGAACAGGGGTGCAAGATTGCCAGGATCGGCAAGCCCAGTAGTCTCCAGAAGGATATAGTCGAAAGCACCCTTCTTCTCCATCAGAGATTCGATCGCGTTTACCCCAGAGTCCCTGGAGACCCGTCAGCCTTCGTATCACAGCTTGTGTGAGGTGGGTTGGTACTTCACTGAACAGCAGATGCAGCCATTTCCTACCTCGAGCCATTCTTCGACCTGCTCGCCACCCTTGTTTACTGTAAGAGACTTTTCGATATCAAGAGCTATAAAAGATCAGCGCGCAGCCTATTTGCCCATCAGTCCTAGCCTCGTTCATACAGTCACCGAACTCGTTCATAATGACAGCAATTTTCTTGCCATGACGGGCAGTTAGAATGTAGTTCAAAAGCGTGGTTTTCCCGGCCCCCAAATAACCTATCTACAATGTTAGCAGACATGCGGCAGATATATATTAATATATATTAGAAAAAAAGTTTACCTGTCACGATGGTTATTGGAACCTTGACCAATTGGTCTTCGCGCTCAATCTCATGCCCTGCCTCAACAAGCTCCGGAGGGGCATCTTCATCAATGTTCATGGTTAACGGGGTAGGAATACAAATATGCTTTCCCTCCTCCCTCTTCGCACTCGTAAGAGAAATTAACAAAAATTGCGTCGTTTTTCAACAATAGAAAGCAAAGCTCGGGTTGGCATAGATGCGCCCTTTTGTCTTTGATCCTATTCCTATGGTGTGGAGACCTACATGTAGTACAGTGCATACAATGTAGTACATGTACCGACAGAGGTACATTCTGGGTAGGTAGGTACAAACTATGTGACCGGATATAAAGATATTCATATATTAGATAAGGAGTTAATTGTTTGGTACGATTTTGAAAGTTCTAATCTTACCTACCTACCTAGGTACCTTTAGGTACCTACATGTATCCCGTTTCTGCCTTTTGAGTGCCGACTGAGGTCAACTACACGTGTACAGTACAAAAATAATTGGGGGTTTAATGCACGTAATGAGGTGAACCAATCAATCAGAATGCGCAGGTGTTTATTCAAGTTAGGTATCCAGTGCTCTCTCTGATTGGCCTATCTACCTTAGGTAAGTACCTACTAGGGTACATAGCTCGATGCATTACAGTACTGTTGTTTAGAAAGGAGGGCAGGGGTGCTCCAGAAATGTCCGGGCACCAATCATGTAACAAGGATCTTGGTACGTGAATACTGCCCGAATCGCTGTGCTCTGCGCGTTAGAGTAGCGCGACCTCAAGCTGTAGCATCCTCATACACACTTTAGTACTTCTGAACCGCTTCCAAGCAAAACAACAACGACAGCAAGAACGAGAGCGCGAGTTGCGACGACGATCACGACGACACAGACACGGCAGAAAGCGATCAGAGAGGTCCACCGGCCTCCCCTCTGTGCCGACAACGCAGAGCCATGTCTCTCTCACAAGGATCGCCTCGACTGCCCAGCCCGCCGCCACCGGCCGAGATCCAGCTATCACCGAGCTTGAGCGCCACGGCGAGTCGCCAGACGCAGCAGATGGAGCAGACGACTAACGACGCAAATGCGAAGCGGCGCATCCATCCTGGCACCAAGGCCGAGGATATGGCCGCCGGGCCGCCGCTGGTACCCTTGAACGAAGTACGTGGCTGAAGGGGATGATGATGATGATGATGATGTGTGCGAGCCCGACATCCTAACATCTGCCTCTCTCTTTCTCTACAGCTCGACTCGGCCTTCCAGCTGCAGGAACATCTAGCCGCCCTCCACTACCACCATACGGCCTCCAATACGGCCGCCATCACGCGCGCAGCCGCCGCCCAGCTGACCCAGCCGCCACCGGGCATCGATCGCACCCTGTGGCTCTACGAGCTCTGTCGCTTTCTGATCGCCGAATGCAATAGCTTGATCGTCGGCTTTCTCTTCGACTCCCCGCCGTGTTCGTCCGCCACCTGTCCCGAGATGCGCGCCTCCGAGTGGCAGTTCCTATGCGCCGTGCATGACCAGCCCAAGAGGTGCTGCGCCATCGACTACTGCTGCCACACCCTCGACTGGGCCGCCAACGTCGTCACAAACCCCAAGATCTTCCCGAGCCGCTTCGTCCTGGTGTCGGACGGTCACGACAAGAGCGCTGTGCTGAAGAACCTGATCAATGTCTTTAGGCGCCTTCACAGGATATTTGCACATGCTTGGTTCCAGCATCGCGAAGTCTTCTGGTCCGTCGAGTCGCGCACCGGCTTGTATGCCTTTTTCAAGACCGTGTGCGACATGTACGATCTCCTGCCTGCAGAAAATTACAAGCTCCCTCCCGAGGCTGAGGGCTTGGAGCTTGGAGCTTCCAACAAGGAAGAGAAGCGGAACGTTGTGACGTCTATCGCCAAACCACCCTCATATCACAATGGTGACTTGGAGCACGACGATGATCGGAATAATTTGCATGCACGTAGAAGCAATACGGCGAGACATTCGAGTCGGCCCTCGACCGGTAGTGCCGTGACGACCGTCATCGAGGAGGGCGAAGATGAGCATACCGAGACTACAGACAAACTGAAGAACATGCACGTCCCGGCTCCTGATATGGCCGAGGAGGAATCTGAGATAGAGGTCCCTGTCATCGTTGAGGGAAGTATGATTGGGCAGTCTATGCCTACGGACGCACGGCCGGTTGAACCCTCCGAACGCACAAGCGACGAAGGTCATGCTCAAAGCGAGGCCACAGGCAAGCGCCAAGAAACCACACAAGCTAGTGAAGATGTCCAAGATACATCGTCGGCTAGCCAGGAAATACCTCAGGAAACCAATGAACAGATGACAGAAGAAGCTCGGCCAACTACAGACGAGGAAGATAAGGAAACTAAAACCGCACCAGAGATCGCTGATCCGCCCCCTGACGAAGCAACAACATCCGTGACGGACGAGATCGCCGAAAACGCCACGGAATCGAGTTCTGAGAAGAGCGAAGAGAAGTCGACACCCGAGGATACGAGCACGGGATAGGATCCTGTAGCCCGCCTCAGGCGACTAGAAGAGGACAATGAAGACATATCTAATGTAGGCGAGATCATCGGGCAGATCAAACTTATTGAACGTCCGATGCGACGCCTGAGGACGTCTAGAAGTCTACCGGATGCTGTAGACCCCGATGCGGATACAAAACGCATCATTGAGCGTACGCGAGAGGTTACGAGCAGGCTGCGTCAGAGCCAGAGTCGGCAGCAGCGACCTAAACAGTAATACGGTTCCCGAATACCGCCGCCGTATCTAGGAATGGAAATGAAGTCGGTGGCTAGGAAAAAAAGGAGGGTGAGACGGTGGGAGCGGGTTGATTAGGAGTTAATATCGCGATTCGTGCTCACGCGCTTGTAAATGGTTAAGGTTTATGTATATCAATAGTAAGGTCGGGGACTGGGGAGGACCAAAAGGCGAATATGCTAGATACCTATGTACGAACGAAACCTACGGCCTTTATGAACTCTACTTTCCTATACTCGTGTTCTTCGGTGTTCTAGTGACATAATTTTAATTCTTACCTAACGAATATCCAATAGACACAGTGAGGTCTATCAATCAGGGGATCACGAGAGGAGGTAGAATAAAAGAGACGAGACGAAGTAGGAAAACAGGTTTAGACAGAGTGAATGTCTTAGTCGGCCATTGTGAGCCGCGAGTGAGAGGGATGAGAGATAGGTAGCAAGAAAGAGGCACATTATATTAGTATCGGAGATGAAAGTTACTCATCAAAAATTAACAAGGATGTCATTGAAGGTAAAGCAGCAAAGCCAAATAAAAATAAACCTACACTACTAGAACCTAACGCATCAATTCTACACCGTCGATTCACGAACGCGAGAACCTCACAATGTTTCTCGAGTTGGGTTTCGACTAGGGCTTCAAAGATTTATTTTTAAAAGTTCTATCTGAAGAAAGGGGGCATCCACAGCTGAATCATGAAAAAAAAAAAAAAAAAAAAAAAAACCAGCCTTAGACCTTTTTGAATAGATAACCCAACTTCGCTCTAGATAGTAGTTAGTGACCACAGCTTTCCTTTCTTCCTCATGCTGACTGGGAGGCTGGGGTTGCAGAGGTCTTTGCTTCTGTTAGAGCAATATACCTGAAGCAAAGGAAGAAGGGTGTTAAGTCGGGTTAGACAGGCTCGTTGGATAGATGTCTATTGCTACTCTGTTTACCTGCCTGTAGTCTATCTAGCACTCTTCAACTGGGGAAATCTAGATATGAGCTAGTTGCTTAAGTCATTCCGCAACACCTACGCCAATATCTCAAAATGCAGTGGCGCGAAGACGAAGGTCTCACTGGCCCCGTGACTTCAGAGCCTTGACATTAAGTATTACGACCAGTAATACTCGGCTGGTTATTTTTTTCTTTTTTAAAAGAAATGGCTACGACGATAAAAAGGCTCTCATAATATATCATCGGAAGAACCAGTAGGTGTCGGTATGGTGCATGCAGTCAGCTGTGCGTTGTAAAGAATACGTAGTAGTCGAGCTGTATGGACGCGTATCTATTGGGCCTATTGGTGACACAGCAGTTGCCTCCTCCTCTTGGTCAGGTAGCAAATGGTATTCGTTCCTACGTTTTACTATCCCATGATTCATGATGTATTTCTGCATAAAATACCCTGACGACCTATATGTATTTCTGGTCGTATGTTGGCGATATTGTCCTCATTGAGATTACACCATTTCAACCACCTTAACTAGGATGTAAGGTCTACATAGATCTCTTTCCAATTAAACTCATCTGAGATAGGCCATTTTCCCACAAATTTATACGTATACAAGAGTGCCTAGGTATGTAATCAAAGTATTCAGAGGAGATACATGTGTGTTAGAGAAAGTGCCTACAGGATGCTACGCATGGCACTTTAGGTAATTACTACTATTTTCGTAGAGAAAGATTGTCTATAACGTAATCTTATTGTTAGTTTCACCGTCGTGACAAATAAAAGGCTTGTCCACGTTGGGTTGTCCGGTGACCTATCATTCATACTATGCGTAAGTCCGGCGTCCATCTGTGATACATTATGCACGGTAATGGCTTGCCTAGTGTATGTACGCCAGCCACATGAATACCGTGCGCCTATATCTTACATGTAACTAATGCACATCATCCTGCCATGGGGGGGGGGGGGGGGGGGGGGAGAGAACCTTGGGCCTTTTGTTTTTTTTTAAATGCCGTTTTGGGTTTGGTAGCACGCCACTTGTGGCATAAAAAGCGGGAAATGCGTTAAATGCGTTAGCAAA
>MU380159.1:202510-229395 GCA_022495085.1 Xylaria sp. FL1042 | reverse complement strand
ACCCCCCACCCCCCCCCCCACACCCCCACCCCCCCCCCCCCCCCCCCCCCCCCCCCCCCCCCCCCCCCCCCCCCCCCCCCCCCCCCCCCCCCCCCCCCAGAACCTTGGGCCTTTTCTTTTTATTTATATGCCGTAGTGGGTTTGGTAGCACTCCACTTGAGGCCTATCTAGCGGGAAATGCGTGAAATGCGTTAGCGAACCCCCAAGGGTCGCTGGGTAGGTCAGAGTGCTGTCTATATCGAGGTACGTGCATCGTGGTCGCCGTTGTGGTCGCAGCCGGTTAATGTGTCAGTCAAATGGACTATTGTCATGCAAGCAGAGGGGCGTAGTACTCAGTACTAGACCATGCCGTGCAAGAGAGCCCTGGGTGTTAGCTTACATTTATGGATGCAGTGACGAGCTCTGGGTTAACGCATGGACACAGTATGTTGGCTTTGGGAAGTGCGCATGGAAATGTCCGTGTTCTCTTGTATCCCCCCCTGGAATTCTAGAACATCGTGGATATTGGGTATAACTAGATGGGAGATCCATATACGATTGCTACACGTTTATAACCGAGTTCCTTCGGTCCCTTCGCATGCTCGCTGGAAAGATCGGACGAGTACCCTTGTGAACATCGCCAGCCAGTTCATGTATAAGTATGTTCATCTGCTTCATGCAACGGGGTTGGAAGCGGGTCTGGTAACAAAATCCGAGTGGTAGTTCATGCAAGACGGGGGTCATTGGATGTTGTGGTGCATCGTCATGACGGGGTATCGATCTTTGTCATATATATATCACTGTATATATATGATCCACATCTAGATCACGGCCCTAGATCTTCGACCCCTGGCCCGCCCTGCATCTAACTTGCATGACGGCTCGGTCCAAAGCCGAACCGCCTCAGGGAACTGAACGTCACGTTTCAGGCCCCGGTCGGTTGGGGAGATCGTGGCTTATCATAGCACTCGTCACCGTTTGACGCCCAGTTCGTGCGACCTCACTTCTGACCATGCTTGGTACTTGATAAGTTGCATAGCTCTCCCTACATGTCTATGATGTACGGGTTGAATCGAAGCCGGGCTGGTGGCGTCCCCCCAGCTGAAGTGATCTGAGCAAATAATCTCGCCACTTTCGTATCCGGATCAACTTCTGCCTCGGACATTCTTGCCCTTACTACTGGTAACTGCCCTGGCACTGGTTGGCTCGCGAGGACGAGGGTTGTCCTCACTGTCGATGCGCATGTTGGAGAAGATGGCGCTTATCTCCCGAAGAGCCCCTGTCTGCTGCGTCGTTGGGTTGCTGTTGCGCGCGTCAGCAAACGCCCGTATGTTCCGAAGAATTGGATTCAGGCCCTCGTCGTTGGGGAGCCACCATTGACTGCATGAAGAATCGCGGAATAGTTTCGCCATTTGGGCGCGCATCGTGAATGGGAAAATGTATCTAAAGTGACGTAAGTTTCACTTCTTGGTATAGGGAAGGTTTAAATAGGCGCCTCTTCAAGAGGTCCTGTCGAAAATAGAGTACCTAGGACCAACGTGCACATTCCTCAGCGGAGAGAGATGTGGCACTGATCATCGTGCCAAGACAAATAATTGAAGATCCTATATTCGCAAACAAATGAAGGCAACTCACCCTGTTGCTTCCAGCGACGCATATCTTCTCCTCATCCACATATAATACTTCTGCTCTCGGGGAATGAAAAGACACGCGATGGCAAGACAAGCTTGAACAGTAATGAGTGCGCCAGTCGGGGTACCTGGCCAGCGATGTAGTGTTTCGAACATTTCGCAGGCTGAGAGTGCAAGCTCCCTTAGCTCATTGGAAGGCTCCTGCTGCAGCGCATATTCCTCTTGGCGACTCTTGTGCATTATGATGAGGGAGTGCCACTCCATCAGCAAGATTGTCGTCGAAAACAAAGGTGGCTTATATAGGGAGCCTGGCTTGTAGGGATTCACGATGTCGGCGTCCGTCAATGGCTGTTGGTAGTAGAAGTCTGTAACGAGATAGTTCGCATCGGTGACGGCAGGATCGATCCCGTCCTTCCACTGGGATAATCGCTCTGAAATTAGATCATACTCTTCGACAAAAGCCTCGGCTGAAATTTCACCTCGAGCGCTTTTGGCATACAGGAGGGACATGTCCATGGATATCAACCGGAGAGTTGTGGCTTGTACTTCGATCCTCCATGACAGCTCGTCCGGATTGTTTTCGGTCTTTTCTTCGCTCCCTTGCACAGCGGATACGAACCACTCTCTCGGTAATGCGGTTTCAAACCCACCCATCATCGCGACGAAAACGTCGAACCTGATATACCACGTCAGCAGTGCACTAATACGTGACTGTGCAATAGATCCTGGCGTGAAAAGCTGCGTTAATATCTGTAATGCGGCTGTTTGGTGGCCTGATAGGTTCACCCAGTCACCTAGGTATTCCTAAGATTACATTAGCATCAATTGGTATATACTTGGAATATTGATTATCACCTCTATCGTGGCAAGTTGCAGCATTGTTAGTAGAGTGGGTAGATTGCGGCCATCTCCCCGCTTGAGATTATTGAGAAGCATCGTAACGCTCTTATTATAATATCCCAGGAAGTCTTCGATCTTCCCATGAAGATGACGAAGCGTAGAATGGTACGCTGAAAATCCAACTACCGCAAAAAGCAAGGCATCGTTTCCTTCACGTACGGCCATGGAAAGCAATGTGGACTTAAAGAAGCCGTCTGGATCGTTTGGCATCCCGTAGCTGAAGTGAGTGATATTTTCGCAGAAATAGCCCAAATGGTATTGTATTTCTTTTGGAAGATGAGTCCATTCTGGGCTGGTCGTGCTCGGTTGTAGTGCTGCATCGGATGTCTGGATGGTAGTAGTAAAGCTTGCAGAGGTTCCGGTCGAGATAGCCGGAGAAGAACTTTTATTTCCTTCAAAAGAAGGAGTCTCAGAATTCTGCCGATTTCCCATTCTTCGTAAATTGAGAGCCGATGTTGTGTGTTCGCGATGTATTCCTTTCGCCGACTGTGGGTGTTGAGGCGAGTGTTCGACCGGCTCCTCTTCATCCCGAATGGATTCGAGCTTCGTTTCTTTTTCCAGGTCTTCCATCTCGTCCGTTGAGGATTCTGGACTCGCCTCTTGGCTGGTTAATGCCGTTTCTTTCGACGTATTGCTGCTCGTAGTTCCCTTCGCGGCGGGCGGGTCTGGGTATACACAGTCCCTCTTCCCCTTACGACATCCTAGTGGTGTTAGTACACATTCACGAATCTGACTACGGGATGGTTCTTACGATCACAAATGGGGTGTTTCTCATCACACTGTATTAATTAGCACGGCTCCCCACGTAACCTAATTAGGAAGAGGCTTCTTACCTTAACTCGCCTGCTTCTGCAGGTAAAACATCCTGATCGTGTTCTACGATGTTTTACATGATCTATTCCCTGGGTCGACTTCTTCTTGCTTCGGCTACTTTGGGCTTTTGGTTCTTGAAACACGATTGGGTCGGGAAATCCAGTATAGTACCCTAGACTCTGATACTGGTTGACTAGAGGTCCAGTATGGCTCCCCATTTGCGAAGGTGGGTGAGGACGATAATGGGCATCCTCGACGTCTTGAAGACTCGCATTCGGGGAAATTCCCATCTCCCCCATGGAGGAAGATAACTGGTAGAAGCCACTCATCAGAACTATAGCTAGTCACGCACGTACACGATAGGAAGAAGGGTGCGATTTCGTTGAACTAATATGGCTTAGACAGCGTCTTCAGTGTTCGTTAAACCGTTCCTTCTCCACGAAGTTGTTGATGGACCCGCCGTGCTAATATCGGACCTTGGACGGGAACTGCATCAGGCAAAGCGTACTAAGAGTAGAATCTCCCTCAAGGCGAATTGTTGATAAATCTAACGGGTTCGAGGGTGAAAGTATTAGAAGCTGCTGTGAATCGTGATAGTTTCAACAGGAGCTGGACACACGGGAAGAGTCGACAGGTCTGAGCAGAGTATGCAGCAGTGGTTCAGCGAAGGGTAGCTACTCATTCAAAAATTCCTTGGACCAATTGACGCGCTCGATGCGGGCAAGGTTGACCACCCCAGACGATTGGGGTGTTGGACCTGGTCTCCTGTAGCGGCTCGGATCACCCCGGCGCTTCTCGAAAGAACTAAATCCTCGAATGGGAGATCGGACGAGGTACAGATGCGCAAAGGGGCAGGGAGGAGAAATGAGTTATGTATAGGCAAAACTTGCTATAGATAAACACACTACCATCGCTATAGCCCGAGGACCCGATGTATGGTATTTCCCAAGTTGAAAGGTATTAGGGCCGCAAATAATAAGCGTCCGTGGTCGAAGTGAAGATGTAGTGGTGGGGCTGTTGCTGTCTATCTTGCATCATTCCCTGTTGTTACACGCCCTCTTATTAGGAGAAGCCTGCCAAAGATCTGCTGACGGGATCGTTACTGTAGGGGTAGCGGGGCTTCTTGTATGGCGAGTAATTCCTACCCTCTTTCCTAGCGTACGGTAGAGAGATCCTTGGATTCTGCCTCTAGGCACCATGGAGGATAAGAGGTGGTCGAGACCTAGCAACTCGAGTATACGCCAATGGATTCGAAGAGACAATGTGTCCTCACCGGCTGCACATCTCTGCCCGCAAAAGATTGCTGCGTGGCCAACCGGGGATGAGATCCTGTGATGGTCGATCTTGTATTAAACTATAAAACTACAGTAGAGTAGTCCTATAGGGCGTGGCATCTGGGTTGTCTTCAGAGGAGCGGTTCTGCGGCACCTCCCGGCAACCCGATACTCGTCTCTTGGTTGGCTCTAAGGCAGCTGGTAATACAGAAGAGTGTATTCAATGAATGACCGAATGCTGATCAGAACAGAGTGGGGGCAATGTGCCAAGCACAGGGTTTTGCCCCTTCGATCCAAGATCACTTGTGTTGATGAGCCGGGTCTCCCGCATGCCAGGACGAAAATACATAAAGAATCTGGGAGTTAATCGTCAACCTCGCCCCTACTAAGGTACGGATGGGTTCCGCGGGAATGTTCGTCTTAAGTTGTTAATTCGGGAGCAATGCAAGATCTACACTCTAGAGCTCTACGATACTAGTGTAGTGTAGTACTCAGTAGAGTCTAACGCAGCCCTTCGGCCTACTACGTAGCTGAGATTGGTGGTTGTGTCCTTGCAAGGGTTCTTCGACCTGAGGGACCAGCGTCTTGGTAAACTCCTTCTAGGCAATACAGTATTAATTAGTATGCAGCAGATGTCAGTCTGCACCAGGGTCGAGAATAATGAGACAGGGGTAAGGGGTGATGGCACAATTATCGACAGGCTAGAATTTCATCGTTGCCGTAGTGTACAAGTCCCTCAATACTACGGTATGTAGCTACTCAATCTACATAGTATAGTACTTAATCTTCCACATTAGCGTATGTGCATCTTCCAGATAAAAGGTTCAGCTCATACACTAGGTACGTCAAATATCGACTTTATATTGGTATTACTATCAATTATGCGCATGGAATTAAGCACACACAGGTTGGTAGAGAATAACATTGTTCTTTTGCCGTTGAGTATTTCACTAATTCGAGAAGGCTACACTAAGACAATAGATAAGGTCATACCGTAAACCACAAAGACACAGAACCCATTGTTTGATCTGCAGAACTTAGTGGGAGCGTGTTCGGCATGCTCACCGGAAGGGTGTGTAAGAAGCTTGGTCTGAGACGGGTGCAACGATGGTTGAGGGCGGACAAGCAGTTAACTACCTACAGTAACCAGCTTGTCACGCTATAACTGTTGCATACACTATGTACTACTGACATATTATGTATGATACGTGAAAGCAGTTCTGAAGTCCTAAACCTTAAGCACTTGAACGAGCAGTTCGAGGCACTGTGTGGACTTCTTAGGCAGTGTACTAAGTAGGGGGCCTCTTACTTAGTAGACTACCGACACACTACTACATACACTATGCTGAGACACTTGTCTCCGACCTCCAAGCGCTGGGTTGTCAGGTGGAAATATTGCGCATAGCGTGTTGCCACGGATATATTTACTACGTAAGCCGCTCAACAGGCTACTAGAATCGATAATCTGCTGCTTTCATGCTTATGGCGCTCTGACACTCCGAGAGGGTGCCTACAACAGATATTCAAAATTCGGACTTAGTAAGCCAGGCAGACCGGCCTGCCTTGCCTACACTACGTCAAGGACGCCAAAGCAACATGCTGCTACTTACGTATAGCTCCTTCAGCGGCTGCGGAGCGTGTTCAAGACGGGTCTGAGGGTAGCGTTGAAAGATGGTGTGGTTCTGAAGTGGATGCTGACATCTCAGGGCTGTGGGATCAATACCGCTGATTGGTTTATCAAGATTCGACTGGGCAAGGGTCCCCCGTACTGTAGGCCGCAACAAATAGTGTACTTTAACTATACTCCATATGTTAGGTGTTGATAATTTCTGTTCAGTACATGGAGATAATAAACGTAATAACCATGGCGGGTTGCGGAGTATGTCAATTAATAAGTCGAGTCGCCGGACTGGTTTAGGGACCTGTGTTCTTGCAACTACTACGTACGCATAATGCAGGTTAGTTTACAGGTAGTCTACGCAAGTTGTAACTAGGCTAGCGCCGCGTTGAGGGCGTTTTCCCTTTTACTACTTAGTAGTCGACAAGTCTGGCAATGCCTGTTTGTTTACACTACATAGTAAGTTAGCGTATACGGGTAGAAAGCTAGTCCGTGAGGAATTGGCGTAAATAAATTCTACTCCGAACAAAGCCAAGCCTTTACCACGTGTTAGATGTTGCACTAACTATACTAAAAACCCAAATGAATTATGAATTGCCTACTTATAGTGTGTTGTACAAGGTACTGCGGTCCGATACCGAGGAGTTAGGACAGCACTCCGGGTGTGAAGCTCGAAAACTCCTACTTACTACTATAGTATCCCAGATGGCAACGAGCGTGTAGCAACATACTATGTAGTATAGTAAGATTGTATACCGCCCACTCGACGAGGAGGGACTGGCTCTATCATGTGTGTTACGGTGGCGTAGGATTGGGAAGAAGAATAAAAGGAATAAAAATAAAAAATAATTATCCGCTTGCAATGGAACTGAGTCGCCTCTCCTTCGATTCGCGATACACTCCATGTATATGTGGTATATATGTAGTGTATATACACTACTAGATGCCAGTCTACCTTGGTACATCGTACTATTATACATATACTACATATATACTACATGTATGATACAGCTGTTGAAGCTACACTACCTGTGTATCGTACTCGTAATGACAAGACAAGCCCCAAGTATCTATACTAGATTTAGTATAAGTAGCCAGTTCCGCTCTTTACTTATACGTATACACGTATAGGCGTCTTTGCTAGGGTAGACCAGGGTATCTGATGCCGAGATAGGTAATAGCAATATCTTCTTGTAAAGGATCCTTTGTACGAGTTAGGACGTCAGTTGAGCCCCCCTGTTGCGAACCTACCCGTGCTATACCACTTAGAGCTATACTACACTACAATATGCGAAGGCATATACCTCCTACGTAGCCCAATGGCCAAGATCGTGAATAGAGCATACCTACACAGCATCTGGGACCCATATGTATGCCTCCTCTTATACTCAGATATGTATGGTAAGCCTTGTGAGTTAAATCCCAGCTCGCAGCGAACATGGAGGCAGTATCGCGGCCAGAGACGCTCACGTACACGTATGCGGATCACACGACGAGAGAGAGACATTGCCATACGGTACAACCCTAACCCCTTAGTACGATGCCTTGCTTGATATGACTCCCAGTCCGCTGGGAAGCGCCCGACCCCCGAATGACACTCCACAGCGACATTTACGTAGTAATTGCCCATGCAGAAGTGATTTTCAGCTGCCCAGCCAGTACTAGGACGGGAGGTAATCCCCTCTCTGCCAAGCCAAGCGCCACTCCTCCGCATGGCAGCCCTGAAAGCCTGTCAACACACCCACGCTCGAGAATTCCGACTCTACTGGCCGGTTGGCGGGCACGATATACTGTACAGAGTATGGCAAACCCCTGCCTCCACATTCTGATATGCATGTGGCATTTGTCATGTTACATTATTCCTGCGATTCTCGTATCAGTATGCCCGCGGCTTGCCTGCGAGGGCGCTTGACCCGTTGGGGGCTGTGGGAACTCTCTTGGCAAGACGGATACGTCGTGTAGGTACACTTACTGAGTATGATGTGTAGATGAAAGGGGGCCGGAGCAGTCGGCGACGTTGAACCCGCAGCCCTGCGGATGTAACAAAATCTTGCTACTAGGCAAGGCTTCGACAAGGCTACTAGAGCAATGGCAGGGGATATTTGGTGTGTACAGTAAAATGCATGCCTGCCTCGGCGTCCCGCTCAAAGACGAGCGTGCTGCCGTGGGTATCTAGTGTACACTACTTGGTACTATCTACACTACACTACACTACAGTACATTAGTGTAGCGTAATGTGTAATGCACGAGGTACTATATGCCACGATACCGGCGCGGCTCATACTGCGTCTTGAACTTTTCCATCTACTGTACAGTCTACCTATCTAGGAACTGAGTGTATTACGCGCTCTGCTGAAGTACCGTACTTCTCAGCCGTAATGTGTATCTGGGCGATTTATCACACCACATACTACCAAAGGCATGTAATACAGGATAGTAAGAGTGGTCCTCTAATGTATGTATAGCGTAGTATTTAGGTATATCTAAGGTAGTAATACGATATAACACAGGCAGTGTACGTAGTAGTGTGTTTAGAACGGATTGCTATAGGTATCCTTGTCATAATTAGGAATACTCAGTAGGATACGGCGTAGGCATCTGTCGTCTCTCCAAATGTGTGCGGTACATACCACCTACTAACCTTACATCACCCTCCTAACCTATAGGAGGCAAGTCAGCCAAGCCAAGTCATTATTCGTCGTGGATAGACATGCATCACCTACAGTAGTGTAGTGTTGCAACCATTGTCTACTACGTACCAACCGCTGCGACCCTGAAGACTACTAAGTACACTTTGACAATACAGTTGCGCCAACGGGTGACTTTCCCTTTTACCTCTTACCTCTTCCCTCTTTCACCATTACACACATACGTAACTCCAAGTGAAGCTTAAGGCTAGCGGTAGGAATTTGCTACTACATACCTAATCTCTATAATACACGTGTCTTTCTAACGAACGACCGGCTCAAGGGAACCATATGGCTACTGATATCTCTGATAGGGCGCAAGGGCAGTTGTATAACAAGTAATATTATGTAGGGTTTCGAGGGCGTCTCTTGATATTATTACTGTCGCACAACGTCAGGTATGCACACTACTATGATTACCATAGCTAGCTACACTATATATGCTGAGTTAACTGCCGGCTCGATAGACCGAGGCACACTAGCATAATAAATAGAATACAAATAGTAAGTATTAATGAGGTGGTAATGACCTACTAGTATAGTGTACCTATTATAGCACCCATCTCCATACAATATAACCCTATAATATTACCGTTATAAATGCAACAAACCTAGATATGGAAAGCAATTCGCGATGGGGAAGCAGGTCTCGACTTAGTTAACCAATTTAACCAGATTGATAGATTGGGTCTGTACGGGCTAGCCGTCGTGGTTAAAAAAAAAAAAAAAAAAGAAAGAAAGAAAAAAAGGAAAAAACAAAGAAAAAGAACAAGAAAATAAAACAATAGCCAATAACTAACCATACACTAGGTAGATGAGTTACGCTGCGCGTACACTCCTTACCTATCTAAAGTCGCATGGTGCTACGGTACGGATAGGTTAGGTACCGTACCTGCGGCTCTTTCGGCTTCAAGACGGGTTGCTAGCCTACGCAAGCCATACTAGTCTAAAATTAGAAAAAGACGCTATATAGCATACCTACTCCACTACCTAGCGCAGTGTACTTTACTTACGCATGCCCCTAGCAGGTCCTAGCTACCGGATATAGTGTACTACCTACAAGCAGTGTGGCGTATATAACAAGGTCTACTAAGGCACACCAGTATGTGCAGACTACCTTTAATGTACACGACTTGGTTGCAGTGCCGTACGCTAGGGCAAAAGTTCCGATAATTCATCCAGACTTTACTACGTACATACTACTTAGTATATTGTAGGGGTAGAATGTGGAACCTAGAGAACCCATAGGCCCAGATAAGAATTGCACCCATGTCCTTCGGGACACAACCATTATTGGTACAATATAATAGATTTGATACCTCTTCTTTAATACAAGACAGAGGTAGGTAAGGAGTACTACTGCATGCTATAATCTGCCTTCTGTCAACCAATACTACTTAAGTATACTTAGTATGCGCACTAACTAATACTGCGAACAATATACCCGGTATGTAATAGCAGTTCTTTACTCCATGGTCAATGGATCCATTTCCTCGGCTGTTGACGCGTTCTCATCCCTGCCCATCCAATATACACACATATACATCTAGGTATATATATATATATATATACATATACATATACATATATCCACCGTAAGGTAGGTATAAAGAACCGACTTGTTCAACAGCAATATTCTGCGGCTAAGATATAAATGGCAGGAATATACTAGTGTATTACCAGCAATTCCCAGCGTCAATAAAATAGATACGTCGGAGTTGCAGGAGGTATGTAGGAGTACCCAACCTAAGTACTTACTTAGTGTAGTTACAAGTGCGGTATCACGTGGTGGCGCCTCCTGATGTGTTTCTTAAGTGTCTCACAACCGGTGGCTTTTTATCGGCGGTGATGCCATCTGTGTACCAAAACAACATAGCTTACTTAGTTAGCGCTACATTTCAATAAATGTCAAAACCGCAAAACAACAACATCAACAAATATGAGCAGAAAATAAACTGATTCAAGCTTTCAGCGTAGGAGTTCTTGACATCAAATATGTGTACATTGAACAGTACAATGCACTGAAAGACAGTCTATAAAACGCATCTTGCTGGCCAAGCAGCTACATCGTAGAAAGAGGAGAGAGAAAAAAAAAAAAAAAAAAACATCGCGGCGGCGAGGGACAGCGATCTCACGCACACCCCACACTATCTCTCTTACGTCCAGTCACGATGAGCCAATCCGTCCTGGACGGCCTGAATTTGGACTTTGGTGCCTTGTTCCTACTCTTCATCACAGCATGCGCCTTCATGGTCCCCGTGGCCGTGGTTCTACCGCCCGTGCCGGTCCGCAAAAGCGACGCGCTCCTACAGACGCATACTCAAGCCGGCGTGAGACGGTCTAAGAGCACCCTCAGCGGCCAGCACACGGCGACGAGGCATGCGCCCAGAGATGATGGGGTGCCGGCGACTGTGCAGAGCCTGCTCATCTACCCCGTCAAGTCATGCCGTGCCATCGAGGTGACACGTAGCAGGGTGCTTCCCCAGGGGCTGGAGTTTGACCGGCTGTTTACCTTCGCGCAGCTCAAGAGCCCCTTCCCCCTGTCTCTCGACTCGGCTGACGACGCCAAGCACGAGCACCGCTGGGAGTTCGTCACGCAGAGGCAGTTCCCGCTCCTCGCGACCGTCAAGGTCGATCTCTGGCTGCCGGACGAGATGAAGCTGCGCAGGCAGTCGATGAAGCCCACGAGGGAGGCGTTCCTGATCCTGAGATTCCCGTGGAAGGAGGACGGGTGGCGCGGACTCTTGTCCACCGTTGCGGCCAAGCTCGGCGGAGGCGCTGCCGCGCAGCCCGAGAAGGAAATCCTGCTCCCCGTCGACTTCCCGTCTGCGGTGGAGATCAAAGACAAGGGGTACACCTTTGAAGAGGTCAAGATTTGGAAAGAGGTCGTCACAGCGCTCAACATGTCCACGGAACTGCCCAGAGAACTAATGCTCTACCTGGGCGTGAGTAACAAACTTGGTCTATTCCGCATCGATCCTTCTAGACTCCGCGAGGTCTATAGGTGTGCGCCGGTTAAAGGCAATGCCGGGTATCAGCCCGTCACGGGGTTTCAAGATGCGGTAAGCACTTCGTACCATGCTACTTACCTCCCCTACACAACTACGAAGCCAACTGACGTAATAATAGTACCCGCTGCATATGATCACTCTAGAAAGCCTGCAGAAATTCAGTGAGGAGGTGCCAAAGGACGACGATCTCAAGGATCTAGACGGTGAGTACATTGTCGGAATCATTTCCCTCCCAGTCTAACTATTTCTAGAAAGTTACCTTTCTAGACTAGATCTGTGTTTTGGAAAGTTCCAATGGTTTAGATCCCTCCAGATCACGCTTAAGATACCATTTGCTAACGTTGGTTGGTGTAGTGCGACGATTCCGCGCAAACATTATCCGTAAGGTTCCTCATATATGATCCATGAGAGACCTATGTCACTAATCTTCATCCTAAATACAGTTTCTGGCGTTCCTCCTTACGATGAGGAGACCTGGAAGAAGGCTCGCTTCAAACCTGGGAAATCAGGATTATATAACGATGCTATATTCCACATCTCATGTCGGACAGTTAGGTATGCATCAAGCTCTGGCCTCGAGCTGGACACATACCCCTTTAGATGTGCCAAAGAATTGGAGGACAAAGAAAGCTGACCTCGCACAAAGGTGTAAAATGCCCAACGTGGACCCATTTACAGGAGACAGACACCCCCGAGAGCCAGATCGCTCTCTCCGCGCCCTGCGGGATGTAGACAAAGGCGCGCCTCTGAACGGTTGTCTAGGAATGCAGCTGACGCCATTATTCGAGGTAGATGAGAATCCGAACTCTCACTCGGCGGCCGGGTCGGGATTGCTCGGCGACGACGACCCAGACGACGGGCGGTCTGCTTGGGTCGCTGTTGGTATGACTGTGGAAGTAGAAGAAAGGGGTGAGCATCTGTACATCAAGCAGTAAGGGTGAAGGGACTATTCTGAAGAGGACGTACTTGCCTACCTAGGTATACCCGGGGGGTGGGCAGCGATAGACTACGGCTTATAAATAGAGCATTCTGATGTACAATATAGATATAAAAGCTACTTGTACAATAGACATCCGATTAAGGAAGGGTAGCAACAATACGCAACAGGGTCATGGAAGATGATGTATGCATTTCTGTTCGACTATAAGCTCCACCAGAGCGGCCAATCGAATCATTCGAATCCCAAGTGGTGTTTTACAAGAAACAAGAGTAAACAGAAATTATATTCCCATACGCTATGTATCGCTAGCGCCCAATGAACTGCCATCGGCAGAGTAAACAACCCTTTTCGAACCCATGCCACGCTCCGCTTAGTATTTACCGAACCCCTCCGGACGATCCAACAACCCATGCGTACATATTTCATGTGCAATTAATCATATCTTCATCAGCAGCCCGATATAGTGCTTTCACACTCACTAGCATATGAGAGAGCGTATACTCTATATATCAAGCTATACTATTTCTCATCCTTTAGCTTCAGCTCAACGTCGGCTTCACTTGAAGTCCGCTGCTGTCAACGCCTGGACCATACTCGTACCCTCGGAGAACCGAGTGCGGAAGATGCGGTTGGCGTTCTGGAACATGCCGTCCTTGAGCGAGACGACGATGAACTGGGAGCCCTTGAAGCGTGTCTTGATGAGGCGACCAATATTTTGTGTGTGAGACAGATCAAGAGCAGCGTCGACCTCGTCGAGGATATACATAGGGGCAGGCTTAAACTGCAGCAGAGCCATGATGAGTGAAAGGGCGACCAGAGACCTATGCGCCTGACGTTAGCATGAGTAATTCGGAAAGGATTTAAACACCACGCGTGAGAAATGAACAGGGGAAAGTGTAAGGAGGGGGAAAGAACTGACCGCTGACCGCCACTCAGTTCTGTCAAGCTCTGCTTCCACACCTTGCCCAAGCAGACCTTGACTTCAAGACCTTCATTGATGGTCTTGCCCTCTGGTGGATCGAGCTTAGCAAAGCTGCCGCCAGGGAGTAGCTCAGAGAAGATCTGTCCAAAATCGCCATTGACCTTTTGCCACGTCTGGAGAAGAGCTTTCTTCTTGTAATCATCGAGACTGATAATAGTCTCCTCAATCTTGCGCTTGTCGCGGATGACCGTCTTCATCATTGTCTTGAGACCAACTTCTTTCTTCTCGACACTGTCGATCATGTTCATAACTTTGGGGTTGATCTTTTTCTTCATGCCTTGGAAACGCTCCGTCAGGTTCTTCAGAGTCGCTTTGCATTCGCCTATATTTTGCGATTGGAAGTCGTACGGTGTGCCGGCACGACCGAACTTGTCCTTTTCGTCCGCGATCCACTCGTGCTCTTGTTCCATATGCGCAACAGCCTGCACGGCATTCTGCTGCTCTTTGTTGAACTTGTCGACCTGGTGACCCAATTTCTGCATTTCTAAGCTTTCTTCGGCAATACGGGCATTTTTTGATCGCGTTGCGTCTTCCAAGGCACGCAACTCATCGTCGAATCCAGTGAGCTTGGCACGCTCTTCGTCAAGCTCTGCTTGAGCTACATCGTGAGTTTCTTGCAGCCTTGCCTGCTTTCTCGTCATGTCCTCAATTTCTTCATGTTGAGCCTTGATGGCCAATTCAACTTCAAGAAGTTGCTCTCGCGCAGCGGCAAGATCGGAAGATACCTGCTCGGAATCTAACTGCGCATTCTGCAGTTCCTTTTGCAGTGTCTTCACAGTAGTGGAATTCTTGGCCAGCGTATCTCTCAGCTTGTCAAGAGATGCTTGAAGTTCAACAAGCTTTGAGTCTTTGTTGTTCTCGAAATCTTTCATGTCCTTCTCTATTCGTTTAACATCGGCACTAGCTTCCGCCTGTCTTTTCTTGGCTTCGGCACTGTCGTTTTTTAATTGACTAATGGATTGTTTCATGTTCTCAATCTCTTGAATAATAGAAGATGAAGAGTTGCCGCTAATCTGCTCTTCCGCTAGTTTGATTTCATGAGCTTTCAGATCAAGTTCCTGCTTGATCTTACGAGCCTGGTCGAGCTTGGATTTCTCACGCGCCATTTGAGCTTGGAGCTCTTGCAGCGAAGCTTCAGTTTCTTTAAGTTGGCGATTGATATCATTCAGCTTCTGAAGAGTAACGAGCACGCCGCTCGAATTAGGAGAGCTACCACCAGACAAGGTGCCTGACGGATCATACGCATCACCCTCGAGCGTTATACTCCTCATCCGCACGTTAGGATCAAACGTCACCTTCTTAGCTGTCTCGGCATCGTAGCAAACTAGAGTGTTACCAAAGACATATTCCATGGCAGCAGAAACCTCCTCGTCATATCCAACGAGAGAAAGTGCGAGGTCGACCTTTCCCGGAGCGAGCTTTTGTGCTGTCGCAATGGTCTGGGCAGAGGCTTTGAATGCTGCAATCTTGTTCAATGGGATGATGGTGACTCGCTTCCGTAACTTGCCACCTTGGAGGAGTTGGGTTCCAGTTACCTCACTATCAACAACGACATTGTAAAGGCGACCACCAGCACATATCTCTAGAGCTGTGCCTGCTTCGGTGTGGTCTTTATCTAAGGTGAAGAGTTGGGCGACTAGGCCTTTGACTTTTGAACGGTCGAAGTTAGGGGTCGGGTCAGCGTAGTTGAAGTCGATATTGGCGACCTTGCGCTTCAGTGCGTCGGCTTCCTGTCGAAGACCTCGGATAGATTGCTGCAACGACGATTGCTTCTTGTACATTTCTTCCTCTTGCCCAGGTTCGAATCCGAGTTTCCCGAGCTGCGCCTCCAGCTTTTGCGATTGTGCCCGTAAGCCTTCCAGCTCGCTCAAAAGGCCAGCGTTTTGTTCTTTCGCCTTCTTAGCCCGTGGCTCCTCTTCTTTCACACGTTTCTCCAAATGTGCAATCTTTATTTTCGCTTGTTCCTGCTCAGTGGCAGCAGCAGCCACTCGATTTCTTGCGTCTTGTAATTGACCCTGGTATCCGCTTTCTTGGCCTTCCTTGGATGCAACACCGGTTTGTAGGGTCTGGAGCAATTCTTCCTTTGACTCCGCTTCTTGAGCTTGTTTCTCATTTTCGTCTTTCGCTGCGTCATATTTGGCCTTGATCTTTTCGTAAGCCTTGGTCTTCTCCTGGAGAGCCGCCTCCAACTCAGCGACGTTCTTCTGTACAGCAACTTTGCGCTCCTCCTCTTCTCGCTTGCTAGACCTTTTTAAGTCCATCACGGTAGCCAAGCGAACCAACTCATTTGAATGCATCTTCACACTATCTTCCAATGCTTGAGCTTTGCCACCTTTCTTCAGCTCCTTATCACGTTCTGCCCTTACCCTCTTGACGTCCTGTTCGAGGTGGGATATTTCGCTTTTGAGTCTAGTGGCTGATTCCCCGAGGTCTTTCTGCCTTTGTCTCTTCTTCTCCAGATCTGTTTCAGATTGTGCTAACCGTTCCTGATACTTCACGTAATCGTGGGCGACCACGACCCGTGTCAACCTCTCGAGGTCATTTTGTGTTTGCTGGAAATCCAAGAATGCGCGCTTCTCTGTCCGTAGCTTCTCGAGCTTGGGCTCAATTTCCTCGCGCAGAAGTTCCGTTATCTCTTGCAGCTTCATTTCCTTCTTTGCCATAGTCTTCAGGGCCTTATCTCGTCGATCCTCAAACATCCTTGTGCCGGCGGCCTCTTCAATCATGGCGAGGATCTCGACAGACTTCATGTTGAGGACCTTGGTAATTTTACCCTGCATGATCAGGAAATTGGGGTTGTTGATGTTGAGCTGCACAGACTGGAATAGGTTCTGGACGGTCTGCTGTTGTGCGCGGTGGCCGTTGATTAGATATTTCGACGTTCCGCCCAAGACAATCTGCCGGGTAACGCTGATGGTTGCATACTCCTCGAAGCCGATGGGCGATTTTTCTTTATCTCTATTGTCGAAGACGATTGTGACGCTTGCTTTTGTGACGCCCGCTTGGCCGCGCTTGTATATCAGATCCTGTTCGGCACATCTGTCAGCTCCATCATGCGCGTGATCACTGCCGCAATTGATCCCATACCTGTAGGTTTTGCGCCCGCACTGTTGACATGTTTGTGATACCCAGGACAAAGCAGATGGCATCTAAGATGTTGGATTTGCCACTACCATTGAGGCCAGTGATAGAATTGAAGCTTTCGTCCCTACGCGACGTCAGCTCCGGCAATGCGCACGCAGAGAGTGGTATTGTTTACTTACCATCCTGAGATGACCGTCCGCACCGCATACGATTTGAAGCCCTTTGCCCTGTTAGAATGACATCCTTGAGGCGCACGACATTGCTTACGTCTATGATAACTTCTGTGACCCTCATTATGCCGGATGCGACGGTTCGCCGTCGCCAGAAGTTAGTTATTTCGTGATGTTGAGGTTGTTGCCAACGCTTGTTGCTACGCGTACCCAAAGTTGCGAAAGTCAACAAAACAACCCGGCTGCTGCTGCAGGGATGACACAAGCCACATCTGCCCCTCTTTGTACAGCGCACTACCCAAGGTGGGACCTTAGGTACGTACATACTTAAGTACTTAGGTAGGTTAGATAGTAAGTACCTAACTGTATGTAGTAGTAGGGAGCAGCCGCCTAAAGCCACTTTCTCAATACATGCCTCATAGCCCCATATATCTGGGCTACATATGTATACCTACCTAAGTACGTAAACCTGATGTCCACGTCTTATGCCTTGCTCTCTCTTCTCTTTTCCCCCCTCAACTCTCTGTGCCAATCTGGCTTGGATGAAGTGTATTATCTGTTCTTTTCAGCGTAGTCACTGAGATATAGTCCCACAGGATCTTGATGTGGTTATCCAATTTTTGCCTATGAGCGGGGGCGCGTTCTCTGTGCTTGCACATGATAAGCCTCCACAGTATCCTTGGAATTACACTGCTTCCAGGTTGATGCAAGCCTTTCATTGCTGTCGCTGGTTGTTTCCAGGGCTGTGAAGAAGGAAGTACCTAAGTGACGATTTGTGAGAAGGAGAACGAGCACCAGGTACGCGATCTAATTAGTTTGGATTAATACCTTCTCGGTTCTTTGCCCTTGTCTACGCTATGATACCTTGGTCTACTATGTATAGCCCACCTCCATTTGCTATGAGAATTGCCTCCATGCATTTGTCAAGCTCTATACAATTGGAAGACTTGGCCTACTACCTACCGAGGTATAAGCAGGTACCTCGCAGCTATCTGTTTCGAGCTTACCTACGTAGTACCCTGTACTCAGTAGATACTTGCTCATTCGCCCATACCAAATTATCTGTATATTAGACCTGCTGAGTACTAAAGCCCACTGACTCGCGGTGGCAATAGGATAGCGAGCGAATTCTATATGATAATAACTATAAATCAACAAGTAGTGAAAGGCAGTATTCAATGCATACACTACATGTATTATGGAAACTCTAACAAATAAACCTAAAGTCAACTGGTGGAGAACTACGCATAAGTGGATTAATAAGAAATGTGTTTACGGTAGGTAGATATATTTAGTCTAATACCTACCTATTATATACCTAGGTAGGTAGGTACTTAGGGAGGTACCTACCTAAGAGATAGTTATCACTAGCTCACGCGACAATATTCCCAACCACTGCCTCATAACGTCATGCTCAACCACATACCTGACAACAAGACAGGTTAATTTATACATCTCGAGCTGCTTGCGACGGCCATTGTACTATTAGGCATTCCATTTTCTTTTTCTATTTACCGTCTGTTTGGGTGGAAATATTAGAAGGCACACACGACAAGGAGGGGGACCAAGACCACGGCCTTATCTAACGCAACGACAAGCCTGACTTGCCGCCATCACCACCAGCACCAGCACCTATTACAACGCTGCGATATTGCGATACTACGAATAACCCGTCGCCTGTCGCCCGGAGCCCGTTCACGTCCGACCAGTTCGCCTGTCGTAACAAATCCACCATGGCGGACGAACAGGTCTCCTTCACCTCGCTAGTATTGATCGTGGTACTAGGCGGGCTCGTAATCCGGTACCTGTTCTTCCCCTCGTCGGCAGGCTCGTCAGGGGCGCAGCAGGGTAGGGATGCCGCCGCGAGTTCGAGAGCACGCGAGGCCGCCGTCGAACGGATACAGCAGGTCTTCCCACAAGTCGACCGGCGTACCATCCTATGGGAGCTGCAGCGCAATCGGGGTAACATAACGACGACGACTGAGCGAATATTGACCGGGCGCGCGGAGACTGTAAGTCTTATGCGGCGCTTTCTTTCATCCTCCCAACGTCTTTCTCATAGGGTTGCGGCCTATTTTCCGGTTTCAACCTTCCTCCTTCCCTTAACCACCGGTCGGAATGTACACTATAATCACTGCCCACCGCTGACAACGTAATTCCTTTCAGCCCCCCGTCACGTTTCAGCCGCCGCCGCCACCGCCGGCGTCAACAACGCAGTCCTCGACATCGCAACCCGCCAAGGTCCCCTCACGCCCCGCCAAGCCGGACCTGATAACGCGATACAATCTCAAAGACAGGGTCGACAGGAGCAGTGGTGGTGGTGGCGACCCAGACACGGGCTCCCAGTCGGGAACCAAGTCAAAGGCGTGGAGCTCGAATCGTGAAGAACGGCAGATGTCGCTCCAGCGCAGACGTGATGAGATGATATTGGCCGCCCGGCGGAAGATGGAGGCTAAGATCGCTGGCGAAAGGGCTGCTGCTTCTGGAAGTAATGGTGGCAGCACATGAACTTTTCTTGTATGTAGCTACTGCGCGATCATAGATTCCCTAGGTTCTATATTATGCTTGGGTCTTCATTTGACACGGGAAAGAGGAACACACGACCCAAGTTAGAGCTTCCTCGCGTGCTCGAGGATGCAACCGAATTATCAGCGACATGCTATCGCATGCCATCTGTTGAGCCCATATTGTGTCAATCGAGTTCAGATAGACTAATTTATAAGTCACTAATTATATTAGAGATTATATTCGAGCTCTAGGCTTCAGTCTCAAAACAGCCGAGGTTTATAATTATCACAGTTTAACAACCAACGCCTAGTTCGTATTGTATTCTATGTATATTGGTGGGTATTGGCGACATTGAGCTACGCAGTCTTTCGTCTTGAAAGCTCGTTACAGCATCATGTCTAACCCAATGCGTTCCCTTATATCTTCAGAAACACCCTGTGCAGGAGCATAACTTCTCTATAGATCTCTCTAAACGGAGTATCAAATCCCTACCAAACGATTCCTTCATAGACTTCATTTCAATATGCGTTAACTTGGTCTTGGTCTCGTGTCGATCATCACAAGCCCCTGCCCAATGCCCTCTTGGATGCCGGCTGCGACGCTCTCGATAGCCCGGCTAGCGATGTTGCCGACGGCTTTTGCGACGGGTCCATCCTTCAGGGCACAAATCTTAGCGCTAAGAACAATGCTATGTCTCCCGACGGCCGAGGCGATGACAAACCCCCTCGATACAATCTGCTGTGAGATGTTGTGCTTGCGTTCGTAGTGGGCGCCCACGCGGACTACGACGGATGCGTATGACAACGTCAGGTGTATCAGTACCACGAGGACGGCTACCAACATTGCAATGAAGCCCTGTAGCCCGCCTGTGCGGCCGCCCGGAGGAGACCTCCACCCAATCGCTCTGTCGTTTCCTCCACCAACGAGGTTCGCGTCCGCAATATACGGTGGAATAGCTTCCCGAATCATAGCAGCTTCTTGATCGCTGAGGTTACTCGGGAGAGCCATCAACATATATGCCATGCCATCGATATAGGACTTACGGGAGAAAGTCGGGTCCTCCTTATTCAGATACGCGATGCGGTGTATGTTCATACCTGTCGGCCAAATTAGCCCGGCTCGTGCTGTTTCTCTCTACAAAATGACAACAGGAAGAACGTACCTTGTTCAGCGTACCTCCACCGGACGCCCGGAGCTGTCAGTGCTTGCTCTTTACGCTGCGCCGGGGCTGATATCCCAGCTTCGGCTACCGTACCATCGACCTGAAGGGCCCGATCCTCCTCGTAGTTTGTCACCACGAACTCCTCGACCCCTTGGCCCGTAACGTGACGTCGTGAGGACATTGTAGAAAGGCGCAGAGACTTGAAGGCTGACATCGGGGACCGAACCGACGTGAGAAGCATATCAAAGACATCCTTCTGGTCCATGTCGTAACTAAAGTTTGCTCTTAACCAATTATACCTCGGGCAGACGTACTGCTCGGGCAAGGTATCTGTAAGCCCCCTAGAAAAGGCTACTTTGCTCTCCCACCTGCTGACGGCGGCGTGGGCGGGGGGGACAAATAAAAGGCTACCTTCAGAAAAAAAAAAAAAAAAACTTGTCTAGGCTGGAGATAGAAATTCCCCCGCCGGATAAGTGGTTTTGCTTCAAGTCAAGGAGGAGGCACTTGAATAATCGAGGACTTAGATCGAGAAAGTATCATCAAGCGGACGGTTCCGAATATTGATAAGATAGCCGTCTTGCAGACGATTGTTATCCGTTTATCTATTCCAATATACAGAGCGAAAGTTAAAAGTGCTCCAGGGGTGGCGTTTCTCAGTAACGATATGCGGCTAACATAGATAAGTTAGCGAGCTAACTCTTGTGATGTAATAGGAGCTATGAGGATTGGTCAAAGTTTGGCGATGAGTCGTAGCTAAGGCAGTTATCGATCCTAGCCACCACTTTTAGATGCCGCAACAGGAAGCATACCGCACGCCACCTCATGAAGGACAGGATTGCCAAATTCAACAAACCGGGTCAAAAAGATGACGAGCTGATTTCAGGATGATGTAGTGTAGCGAGTACGAGGGGCACGCTTCTGGTTCTCTGCCTTCACTTCACTACCTAGGTCGGTACTACGTATGCTCGATCTTCGGGTTGGGATCAAGGGTGTGAGCTCTATACGCCCTTCAGAAGTTTGAAGGGTCAGTAACCTGGAACTATCTACCTGCCTTACCTACACTTACATACCTACTTAAGGTAGTCTAGTATGCAAGTTAAGGTATCGGGTATGTGTACTGTAGATACCGGTAGTGGGTAAAGACTACTACTGTAGATAGGTACCTAGGTAGGTAGGTAGGTACCAGGTAGCTCTAAGTAGGTACCTACTTTATGATGTAGGCAGATGTGGATTATCACATGCTGCAAGGGCAACAACACTGTATCGGGACCCCGGGCTAGCCGCCGTGAGCAAGACGCTCGTGATTCTTCTTATACTGTAGGCTTCTAAAGTGATAGTTGAGGTTGTAAAGGGTATGGAGGCTACCTAGGTCGTCACAAGGAATCCACTGTGATATACTAAGTATGTACTGTCCGTCGTATTCTGCCACAATACCAGAAAATGCCGGATAAGCGAAAATATATCATACATACAGCCTTTTCCATAAGTCGACGCACAGCTTGCGGTCAAGAGTAGGATACTCTTCATGCCATCCCGTCAATCCCGTTGTCGAAGAGAATCTTTACAGGCTACCTATAGCAGCCTATAATGCTTACCTACATATGTAGGTAGTCCTGAAATATTCATAGAGCTGCAACCACCTAGGTACTTAGGTAACTAGGTATAGGTGTCTACACATATATACTACGTATACCTACATAAGTACCTACATACCTACTTATATACCTACTTAGGTAAGTACATATGTAATATTTAAGTAGGAGGTGCTGGCGATCACAGCTGGCTACATACGTACCTACCTTCTACTTTAATGTTTAATGCAAAGAAGATCATTAGCCAGTTGAGAGCACGTGTGCCATTTGATGGGTTGAGGTTAAAAAGAAGATCGAACTGCGAATTCTCACAACTGGGTGCCGGAATGGAAGCGGTCATCGGAAGAGGTATAGGTAGGTAGGTAGGTACGGTGGCCCATGTGCCAAAACCCTACCTTAACATCAAGACCATTATACAAGGTTATTTTTAGAACTAAAACCAAGATAACTTAATAACACTAGCACTTATAAAGATATTTCGCGTATTATTAAATAAATCATCTAATTGCGCATTTAATAATATAATATATATAATAATAACGCATTTCCCACATGAGTAGACCACCCACTTAAGTGGACCACCTTAAAAACCTATATAAAATCTATATATAAAAACTTTTATAACTTTATTAATTTTATAGCTATAAACATGCAATTTAAAAATTTTAGCTATTAACTTAATAAGGAATTTAAATATATTTTTTATAATTTTACTACTATTTTATTTATAGCTATATTAAAAACCACGCTAAAATTTTAGCGCGATTTTTATTTTACTAAGAAAGAAAATAGTAGTAAAATTATAAAAAATATATTTAGATTTTTTATTATATTAATAGCTTAAATTTTCAAATTGCATGTTAATAGCTATAAAATTAGTAAAGTTATTAAGGTTTTAATATATAGATTTTATATAAGAATTTAAGGTGGTCCACTTAAGTGGGTGGTCTACTCATGTGGGAGATGCGTTATATAGCTAGGTAATGTTTAAATAAATATAATAAAATACTTATATTTTATATATTAAAGCGTTTTAGCTATTTACTAAAACAACGCCTAAGTACTTAGGTACTAAAGGTGTATATGCTGACATAATCAGCCTTTTATTTAAATAGGGAAAGCCTAAGTGGACAAGTGGGTACTACGCGCGTTCTGATTGGCTATAGCACTTTTTATGGGGTGTGTGCAATAGATTAAGGTGTGTATAGTAAGATAGGGTTTTGGCACAGTTTGCGCTATGGACAACACTCCTTAAATAGAGGGGTCTCACTGTGTAGCACTACAGTACTTAAGTCAGTAGGTACTGTAGTACACTGATAACGATTAGGTAGTCCACTAATCCCCTTTCGTCGTAGGATACTAGGTAAGATATCAGTAGGAATAGCTCTTAATGTAAGAAAAAAAAAGTTCTACTTTGTTATCGCGCCACACTGTTCCTCCTCTACTCTCCGTCCCAAGACGTCTTGAGATCGTGGTCGTGCAAGAACAGCAACAAGAACAACAACAACGACAACAACACTATCATCATTATAAATTTCTTCTCTTCTTCTTCTTCTTCTTCTTCCTCTCTCTATTTCCCTCACCTCTGTAACTTCCAAGTCTCCAGCACACTCAGTTCGCCTTGATCAAGTCCATTTCAATCCACCCGTCATGTTCAAGGCCTCCCTCCAGCGGCATGTCCGCTTAGGCAATGTTACTCGTCAATTCTCTACCGTTTCGTTGATGCGAAACACCCGTTCGGAGCACCTCGCTGCCGTCCTACGCCACACAACTTCCCAACCCGCTTTGCGGCGTCTCGCTCCTAGACATGCCGCCTCTCGTCTTTACTCGGCCGAATCCACTGCCGCTCAAGCCAACCGCCAAGGTGAATTTGCGCCTGCCCCGTCCGCTCCCGTCACCCGCTTCGGCGATCTCTCTCAACTCGGCGTCAACGATCGCCTGGTCGAGGCCCTGACCAAGGGCATGGGCTACGATGCTATGACTGAGGTGCAGTCTTTGACCATCAATCCCGCTTTGAAGGGAGTCGACATGTGAGTGGACATATCCCTTCCTCCACCCCCGCTTGTCTGGTCCTTGCTAACCATTATCATCGTCTCAGGGTTGCTCAAGCCAAAACCGGCACGGGAAAGACCCTGGCCTTCCTGGTTCCTCTGTTCCAGCGCGTTTTGGCAGATCAACCAGAATTAGCCGACCGTCGCGCTAGACGTCGCGCATCGTGCGACGACATTCGTGCGATTATCCTATCACCCACTCGTGAGCTTGCTGAACAGATCGGCGTTGAAGCCCGGAAACTAGCCAGGAATACCGGCATTGTCATTCAAACTGCCGTCGGAGGCACTAGGAAAAGGGAAGCTCTTTTCAAGATGTGGCGAGAGGGCTGTGATGTCCTGGTCGCCACACCTGGAAGACTAAACGATCTACTCATGGACCCAGAGGCCAGAGTTGCAGCTCCTAACCTACAAGCCTTTGTGCTCGACGAAGCGGATCGAATGCTTGATGTTGGCTTTACCGACGAACTACGCTCCATCCAGGACGCGCTACCTTCGCCACAAGAGAAAGAACGACAGACTCTTCTCTTCTCCGCCACTATACCTCGCAATGTGGTTAGCCTAGCTAAGAGTATGGTCCGCCCTAACAATTTTGAGTTTGTACAAACTATCAAGGCAGACGATGTAGCAACGCACGAGCGTGTTCCTCAACATCTTGTCACCCTCCAAGGTCTCGAGAACATATTCCCCACGATTTTAGAGATCGCAAAGAAGGTAGAAACAGCACAGGATTCCGAGCTTCCATTCAAGGCCATCGTTTTCTTTTCAAATACCGCTAGTGTTGAATTTGCGTACCAACTCTTGAGAACCCTGCCCACGTTCTCACGTTTCGGAAAGATGGATCTATTTTCGATCCACTCTAAATTGAGTCAGCCTCAGCGCACGAGAAGCGCCGACTTCTTCCGCAGATCACGTTCTGCCATCCTCTTGTCATCTGATGTCACAGCGCGAGGAATGGACTTCCCCAACGTTACCGACGTTATTCAAGTTGGTCTTCCACCTGACCGGGACCAATACATTCATCGGGTTGGTCGTACGGGTCGTGCCGGAAATTCTGGTAGGGGTTGGCTGCTCCTCGCCCAGGAGGAGATACCAGAAGCACGTAGCCGTCTTCCCGGGTTGCCAATCAAGCCCATCGACACACTAGAAGCCGCAAAACATGTATTGGGAGATTCCTCAGCATCTGAGAAGGTGTCTGAATATTTCAGTCAAATCACGAAGGCATACTCATCTCTACCCAAGTCTAGCTTTCGCGCCGTATACCTAGCCTACCTCGGCCAAAAATTCGGCAGAAATTTCCAGGCTGAAGATTCCATCGCCTTGTTGAACAGATGGTGTGTTGATGCCATGGGCTGGACCGATCCCCCTGCCGTATCCCCCAAAATCGCTCAGAATCGTGGTTTGAGTCACATACGTGGAGTTCGAGTCGGCTACGATCAAGATGAGTCAATGGAACCTCGCGAGTCTGGTCGTCGCTATGGCTCAAACTCTGGATTTCAACGCAATGATAGATTCCAGCGTAGTGGTGGGTTCCAACGCAGCGGCGGATTCCAACGTGATGGCGGATTCCAACGCAATAACAGATTTCAACGCAATGACGGCTTTGGAAGGGGTAGCCGCTCCAAACCGGCTACCTTCGAAGATCGCTTCTCATCGCGTGTTGGTGGTAGATCATCAGGCCCCAGTAGCACCGCCAGCTTCTGAAACTAGAAATATGGCATTCTAATCGAGACATACGAAGCACTTAGTATCCTCATACGATGATCCTAAATCAGTTCACGAAAGGTTCATTTTGCAGTGTAAAATACATAAGTACTAGGATCATGTACAACATTAAGAGTTGTAGATAGCAATCGTTCAGAGGCGTCGACGGAGTTGGGGTTTGTCGTCCTTAAATTGGGTACAAAAGCTGGTAGTTAAGGCTTGGGCTGGGGCGCCGCCGCCTTGACACGAAGCGAGATCTGAGCGATTGATGACTGAAATCTCTACTTTATTGTTTGTACTATACGGAGATTGTACTTAACATATCAAGGCGGACACTGACAATGCTAACGCATTAATCATGAGAAAATTATTCATCCTCATGACCTTAAATCCTTACGATTGATAATTCCCTAGCAGACCTTGCCGTCATACTCCTGTGTATACCCTCCGTTTATTTCCATTGCTCCATGTGAGTCTAATCGGTGAACTGCAAACCTCTTCTATCACCACCCAGTTCGTCCCTCTCCAAAAAATATCATTGTGATATCTGAGGCACTATATTGTTAAAAGTCGCGCGCTTGGTATATGAGGTGTGAGATGAGGTAAACCAACGTGCGAGAATGTCAGCATAGGAAGTCCTCGCCTAGTTGTGATTGCCCAGGTGGACGAACGATTTGGCTGACTGGTGAATTGTTCAACTGCCTGTCTTCATTTTTTTTTTTTTTTTTTTTTTATATCAAAAATTTCTTTTAAGAGAGCGAATTCATCAGTGCATTATGAAA
>MU380159.1:45541-202500 GCA_022495085.1 Xylaria sp. FL1042 | reverse complement strand
TTTGTTAAACCAACTGGCTATATTTTCACCATTGTAAGTCCACCCATTTTTTTTATTGCCCAGGTGTACTAACTATTTGCTTTAATGTTTATTTTTTAAACTGCCTTTATTAATTTTTTTTTTTTTTTTTTTTTTTTTTTCCAACTTTGAAGAGACTAGGGGTCTTGCTTGGGTCCCTTCGATATGATTAGTTTTTGTATCCTTCCCCTCTGGGCTTGTATCTGGTAGGCATGAGACTCGACCGCTGCGCCAGAGCTCAACAAGATTGCTTGACTTCCCTAATAACAAGTTTCGTGATGCATGTCATGGTATATTCATACCATCCGGATGGACGTATCGTTTCATGGATGTTACACACTGAGCTCATCTTACTGGCCAGGTGGATTAGCTGGAGTAGGCTTAAATAAAATATCCTCGCCCTCTGTATAGTATTTTCGGGGTCGTTTGATCATATGCTATCTTTCGTACCATATAATTCCCCCACTGCGGACTTATGAGTTACATAACAAGATATATGTTCTCCTTGATCGTTACTTGGTGGTATCAATGAAAAAGATTCCAGTTCAGCTCCAAAACGCCTTCTAATGCATATCATATACTGACAGTTTTAATCCCTGGGCTTCAGGCCATATCAACTCCTGCCCTCGAGCATCATATTAGCATCCCATAATAGGACTCGCTCGTCCCATCCAACTGTTGCAACCCAGCCACCGACGCCAAACAAACACCAATCAACGCCAGTCACGAACTCTGTATGCCTATTCATTATGCCAAGCTGTAAACCTGGCTTTACGGGGGGAGGGTTTTCACTGGCTGCCATAGTGGATCCATCTGTCCATAACCTGACCGTCATGTCGTAACTGGCACTCAGCAAGATATCAGCAGCGTGAGGGCTCCAAGCGAGCCTTCGCACAGCGTAGTCGTGGCCCATCATTATCGACGCGGGCCCTATCGTTGGGTTTCTGATATCAAAGGTTCTTATCACCCGGTCTACACCCCCTGTAGCTATGACCGAGTCTCTGTACTTGTTCCAATCATGGGCCAAAATCTCGGCTGGCATGAAGGGAGGCGAAACGCCCGGGGGCATCGGTACCGAGGGGGGCTGGTGAACGGGGATCTTAGTAGTGAGGTGATATTGGGCGTTGACGGGCGTCCGAAGATCGAATATGCGGAGGTGCGAGTCGGTTGATACAGCCGAGATGATATTCGGATTTGAGGGACAATAGGATGTGCTGTAGGTGCAGTTGCCAACAGGGAGCGTCCTTAGAGACTCCCTCCTGGCTGGAGACCACTTTGAAGGAGCCCGTGTTAGCTTTGCGACGACAGGACACAACAGGGCATGGCAACAACAAGCGACAAAACACATGCACAGAATAGTCATACAATCTTTACCGTTCCGTCCCACGAGCTCGAAGCGAAGGTGTCTTTAGTAACGGGGCTCCAAGCGACTGAATACGCCTCACGCTTGTGTTCGTGGAAGTTCATGACGGGAAACTCGTTGACATTGACGTCGTAGAGCTTGATGGAGCCGTCTCCACAGGCAGCGAGCAGCTGGTTCTCGTTGATCTCAGACCAGGCGAGGTCGTACTGGGCGTCATTGGTGTCGAAGCTTCGAAGGCACAGTTAGCAGTCAGTGCTGGGGCGGGACCAACGCGCTGCCTGCGCTCGTGAGGGCAAGTCGCATACGTCTTCTCTACCTGCACACCCTGAGGCCCCAGGCCCAGGCAAAAGAGCCGACCATTCCCGACGATGCCATAGTTTGCGGCCGACGCGACGGCAATGCGCGAGTCGTAGTATGGAGAGTATTTGACGGCGTAGGGGTTGAAGCCAGGCGTGCGGAATTCTAGCATGGACGCCATGGCCGGGTATGCTCAGTCTGTGGACCAATTAAAGCCCGTTAGACCATAGCCAATGCTTAAAAGTGAGATCCTCGTCGCATCCAAGGAGTTGAAGGAAACGCAGACAAATGTCGAAGTGGGATGGATGGTTGGATGGACGCTGGGACGTGGGGCCTCGGCTTGACATAGCTACCTACCTAGGTAGGAAGTAAGTACCTAGGTACCTACCTACTTAATGTATGGGGTACTTACCTTTAGGTACTTTATATACGTACACCAAATCCTGGAATTGTGGTGTCAATCACAACAAAGTTTGCCCCTCTTCTATAATTGGTCGCCCTTCGCACCTACAACGACAAAACGGCCTGACTAACATCAGGTTTTCAACCCAGAATTTAATGTATTCGCCCAGCGAAGAAACAAGGAAAACATCATGAAAGAAGTATTGTCATCGTCTACACATGGTCCACATAATGGATGCTTTTCTAAGAGGCGCAAAACGCAAATCATCCTCCATTACCCAAGCGCCGACTCAGGATGACGAAGAGGACTCAACTGAGGTGAAACTCGCAATGCTCGCCTCTTTATTCCCAGATATATCCCAGGAAGTGCTTCTCGATGCTCTTCTGGCCAATGAAGGATCCGTCGACGAAGCTGCCTCCTCTCTCCTTGACAGTCAAACGGAACCAAAGAAGCATCGCGCTGCCGCCACTGTAGGAGTCCAGACCTCGCTAAGGTCCTTTGCATCTGTGCCATCCGCGATAGGAGAGACTAGCCCGGCTAAAAAGGCAAAGTTGTTGTCAAAAAAGGGCACTACACTATACTTGTACGATCCTAATGACATCGCAGAACATACCCCTTGTAGTATTATTCACAATTTCCTCCCACAGGAGGAGGCCAATAGTCTACTCCGAGAAATGTTGGAGGAATCAAAATCATTCAAGCGAGTCACCTTCAAGCTCTTCGACAATATTGTTCAGAGCCCACACACGTCAAGTTTTTATGTAGCTACAGAGGCCGAGATGAATACGCAGAAGCATGAGTATTTCTATTACGGTGGACGTCTAGAAGTGAGTGCGATTCTGTGAACATAATGGAACCTCGGTCGATTCCAGCTCGGCTACATTCAACATCAGACAAGTAGTCCATCCTATCCCGCCACTATTAGTGTTGTCATTCCACTACTTATTGCACTGAGCACTGATTCCTTGCAGGATGTTCGGCGAATAACGCCCCACCTTCTACGGGTGAGACCCAAAGTACAGGAAACAGTCAATAAGATAATACAAACCCGCAAGAAGCTGAGGTATCAGTGTCCCGATGAATGGACCCCAAATGCGGCCTTCGTGAACTGCTACGACGGGCCCCAGGAGTCCGTCGGATATCACAGCGACCATCTGACGTACCTAGGCCCTCGAGCTGTCATTGGATCACTCTCTCTAGGTGTGGCACGGGAATTCCGCGTTCGCCGCATAGTGCCGAAGGACACCGACAACAACTTGACAGAGGATCCCGATGCACAAGGACAGATATCTATACATCTGCCACACAACTCACTACTCATTATGCATGCTGAGATGCAGGAGGAGTGGAAGCATTCAATTGCACCAGCACAGGCTATCGATCCTCATCCTATTGCTGGCAATCGAAGAATTAATATCACGTATCGTGATTATAAACCAAACTTTCACCCAAACTTCACGCCAAGATGCAAATGCAGCCTGCCGGCCATTCTCAGGACTGTGCAACGAAAGAAGGAAAATTGGGGCAGGTACTTCTGGAGTAAGTCTTAATTGCCCTTTGGTCTCGCAAGTTAAGAAGCTACATAGGCCCGTTTGGCTTGTCTGTTACGGGTCGTATTGAAATACATGCCGGGAAGGACTTACACTGATACCTTATGGCTTGTAGTGTGTCATCGTGGTAATGTCCCCGGTCAGGAGAACTGCTCTTTCTTTCAATGGGCAGATTTCGACGACGACGGAATACCCAACTGGGATCGGGCGCGATACAAAAAGACCGTCGCACCACCAGTCCAGGGCTCTACGGCATGTTAACCAAGCAAGCACGAAGAACAGCTGAAAAGCAACCAAGTCAAGACTCGAATCCTATATTTACGTTTAATAGATTTGATATTGAGTGGGGTTGAAATACTAGATAACTAGATAGTTCAAGACATGAGCCTCGAATTTTCATACTATCTATACCTTCATTCATGGTTCAACATACGCTGGCTTGACGTTTGCATAGCCTTCCCACCGGCCTGGATTCAGATCCTTTATATTCAAGCCGTTGACAACACGCAAGTTGAAGGCCACTTGGTCTTTCATGCCACTATACCATCCCCTAGTCTGTTCATCCAGTTGAGCAACTTGCTCATCGCCTAACTGTACTACGTCTGAGGAGACAGGAACACCACAGATCTTGCAGAAATTCTTGCTGGCGATTCTCTTGTTGAATAGATAGACTCCAAAGTTCTCACTCCCCTCAATAGCGACCTGCGCGCGAGGCAAATAGGTCCATGTAGCACCGTACTGTCTCGTTCATTGTAGTCAGCTACCTTTGGCATCTTCTCTGTAGCGAAGGGGTCATGGAGGTAACGTATATGCGGACTTACCCGGCCACAGATACTACAGTCGCACTCCAGCAGCCCCTGAGTATCTTTATTCAGAGGCTGGGATTTCAGGCTGACAGTGACGGCACCACAATGGCAACTACCAGTGTACAGCTGAAGACCCTCGGCATCCCCAGCAGGCTCAGGCCCTGTATATTTGGGGGTTTCGTATGCGGGAGGAATTGAAGCCCCGTCAAAGCTAGATTCAATCATGTGAGCATGTAACCTCCGTGATTAAGGGGTCGTTCATGGGGCCTACGCTTTCGTATCGAGCTTCCAGATATTAACCTGGCCGTGCTGAAGCGTGCGTACCTGGACACTAGTGAGCTATCTCGGGAACCATCTACCATACTTCTAGAAAGAATTTGAGGCAAACCTACGTTAAATCCGTTTTCTGGTAACTTATCCTCGCCAGCCTTGGGAGGCTTTAGGTGTCCGACGACCATCACCGAGACCCCGCATGTAGAACAGAACTACATATCAAGCATCAGCGCCCTGCGTTTTCAACTTGGCTATCCCCGATATCTCCACGAGTGCTACGGGGCAATAACACAAACGAACCTTGTGAGTAAATTGGTTCTTGTTGAAATTGTAGTTGGTCAGCGCCGTTGGATCGCCTTTCACGAACTTGGCATTGGTAGGCTCTGGCAAGACCCAGATGGCCGCCTTTTTGTAACAGATGCTACAGTTGCACTCCGATGCCTGCTTGATCTCCGGGAGAGTGATTTCGTAGACGAATGAGGCGCAGTGGCAGTTGCCGCGGTAAGTCTTGAGTGACGCTTGCTGTTCGGCCATTTTAACAATGGTATGGAGGTGAAGGTTGACGTTCCTTGTAAGTGATGATCAGGAAACAGATGTAAAATCCACGAGAGGATGCGAGTTGATGTTCAAGTGTGTTTGTTGTGAAGAATGTATCTGGAATCGAGTGCCTAACTAAGGGAAGCATATAACTCTCTATATATAAACGATGCGGTTATCATGTTCTAGTATAACACTCAGCCATAAGAAGCATAACGCATAACTACAACATAGATAATGCTCCTTATGACTCCTAGTTGACGCCCAGTTGCGTCTGACCGCCATCAACTTGTTGGGATCGGTCTTCTCAGGTGCCCGAGGGCCGCATTCCATATCCATGCATCAAAGTCCCGGCTTCAGGTCCTGGAGAGAGCACAGTATACAGTCTACCTATATGCCCAATACATGATGTCGTTCTTCACGCCATACTCGAAATACTAGCTTAGCGGCCTCAGATTTGAAGACTAAGATGCTTGGCCAGCCAACCTGATTGGATCTTTCACAACTCGTATCTGGCACGTATATCTGGGAATACCCATTAGGGAAACGGGGGCATAGCATAGGGTATAGTAGGACCGTGTACAGTACAGATAGGCATTGAATGACTCGTCCTATTGTCACTGCAGGTAAGATAACTACCTGAATAGATACTAGACCGGGTACCCCGCCCCCAGAGCTTTTCAGCAATCTTGGATAGACGACATGGGAACTAGGACCGCGACTCACTTCGCGGGGCGCTCGGTAATTTCGCGTCGCGTTGTCAGGTGACTTTAACATAGATACTGCATACATAACTTGCCGAGGTTAGTATAGACTATCTAAGTAATTAGTCATTGCAAACCTCCCCTTCGCTCCCCTGACACTTCGGTGTTGAAGATGTGCGAAGCCTGGGAAATCACAAATCATCTAAATATTGAATATATTGTGAATGTCTGGAGGGTTGTATAAAGATAGTGTGACTCACTACCGATGGGCTATTAATGATGTTGCCATTTTGTTGACCATATTTGTTGGGTCACCCTTTGAAAAGGTATGGAGACAAGTTGGACTAGAGGGCGCCGACACCTTTACGATTACTGATCAGGAATAAGTGTTGCCTGAAAAGATGGTTTTTGTCTAAAGTGTTTCCCCCTTCCTTTTGCGGTCTTGATGCTTGTAAACAAACTCGCATGTCATTATCATTCCTAATGTTGTGATTTGTTATGTCACTCTAAGGTTAGGTAAAGATAGATGAGCAACAACCATAGAATAAACCCAAATAACCACTTCCACGTATAAGCATTTGAATAAGTACTATGCCTTATAATACCTACCTAGACACCTAGGCAAATATAGTTACTTAAGTAGTTATTATTGTATATAACACGAGCCAGCAGAAGAAACCTTCACTATGTAAGTTGTATATACCTACCTAAGTTACATGCCGGTATAAAACACCAATCTAGCTACCTATATAAGTAAGTAGGTACTCAGTAGATATTGTAGCATAAAACATAAAAGCCCTTAATAGCGAGATTTATTTGATTTTACATGCAGTAGATTTAGTTCTCTGTAGACACTTACTGAGTACTTAAATTCATATGTATCTAGGTAACAGGTACCTAAGGTACGCAGCAACATCCCTGCTAGCGAATGCGCCTAGCGTTCATGTTCCAACGATGCCAGCCTCCCATTTGCGCCATATGCAACAGCAACAACAGCCGAAAGAGCTCAGCCCATCCCGTCCATCATTTGTCGCCAATCTTCTTCTCGCCAACCGCGGTCGAGCGCTTAGCCAACGTCGCGCTCGCGCAATCTCGTTTCGCTTTTGACGTATCTCAATTCATTCTTGTGTGCAAAATTAGGCTTGTGTCGCGCAAACTTCTAGATACACTGCCGGATTCTGAGGGAATAACCCGGGCGCGCCGGAAACAATAACTCTCTTGCGCTTCGTCGTTGTCATCGTCAGCTCGGGGTTTCGCCGCTGTACCGACTCTGGCTCTCGCTGTTTGCCAGTGGGGTTCTTGATACTCGCAAAACCCCATCGCGCACGACCTTGATTCCACGAATGACAATACCCTCTGATTCGACTTCTTGTCTGAAATAATAACTCTCGCGGCGACAATGCCGCCTCTCCTTCATACGCCTAACGGCGCACCCACGCGCCCCTTCTTCTCAATCCATTCGCCACACCTTCGCTACACTATTCCCATATTCAAAAGGTCCGAAAAACTCAAATCCCGCATCTTCGTAGGCGCCAATACAGTGCCCCAGGGTTATGGGAACGCGCCATTCGGCCCAGATTCTGGGACCGTCGTCGGCATAACCCTTGGTTCGGTAGCCGGCTTCTTGCTACTTCTCGCCTTCATATACTGGTGCATAAATATCGGACAGGGCCCGCGAATGTTAGAGGAAGGGTCCGTTGGTGGTGCCACAGCATCCGTGGTATCATGGCACTCGCGACCGCGCGGGCCCCCTCGTAGACATCACCGGCGTAGCAGGCATTCCCCGCGGCACGAGAAGATTGAGATCCGACGGGAGAGGGAGCGTGTGGTCCCCGTTCAAGTCGAGCGCGATGAGCAGATTATCGTCGAGGAGTTCCGGCCGAGATCCCGGTCGCGATCCCGCCCTAGAGAGCGGAGTGTGAGCCACGGCCCACCGCCACCCAGAAGCGTACTGAGCGACGGAGACGACATGATTATCGTCGAGGAGGACCGTACACCACCGCGGAGAAGGAGGGATAGTATGAGGAGCCAGCGCACTAGGCGCAGTGATGATCGGAGGAGTCCATACAGAGAAGACTATACACGGGATGTGAGCCGTCAAAGGAGTCGCTCAAGGGCGTGAGCTATATCCTCAGAATAAAGGATAATAGTCGTCAAAGGGGTTTATCTACGAATGGAAGACGACATAACTGTGTAGGAATACGAGCTATGTTGGGACCACACTGCGCCATTTTGAGATGGCCGGGAGGATTATGATTGAAAGGAGAGTGGACAAGCATGACGGAAATGAGATAGGATTTGTTGCATTACTTTTGGTCTTGGGCACCGAGGTTAGCATTTTCGGAGTTTGTCTTTTCAATTGCTTGATAGCGAGCAACGTTGAATACCTATTGGGAAGCTCTACGGCCTTGTATGATATACCTAGAATCTGTAATTTCCTAAGGCAATGCGGTCACTTGAGGACCTCGTACGAACTCTATTTGATATCCCAAACATATAGTTTACTCGCATAATTGATTTCTGGTTCACAGAGCAAATATTCTCGGTGCCAGTGTATTGCTAGAGTTTCGCTGTGTTTAAGGCCGTTCGATGAAGCTATGATTATGGGCGAGTATGTCACTACATGAATCTTGATACCTAGGTACGTTTTATCCGGCTAAGGCATGTGAGCTACTAACTACCTAGGTATTCCTTCTACCTCTACATAGCAGTTCTGTCCAATTTAGTAGCCCGCAATACTGTGGAAATGGAATGCAATCGTCTATGTGTTGTAGGTCGCTCATTCACATGTGAATCTGGTGGAGACCAACTAGCCTTCCCACTAAAGTTGCTACAGGTAGGTAAGTAGATACAGTAGGTGCTTGTGATGAACAATGACATCATCAACGCCAGTTCCTATACATAGACAACCCGAGCTTGGATGCTGTGTTTTTGAAAACAGCTTTATTCATCTAATTGAAACACCTTATTATCTCAAATCTCAATCTTCTCTATCGTTTTTTTTTTTTTTCTCACATTGTGTGGTTAACCAACACGTCGTCGGCAATCTGCATAGCTTCAACCAACAACCACTGCAAGCTCCTCTTTCCCGCATCTTCGCTTGCGCGTAATTACCCCTCGAGCTCTTTCAGCAAAATCCCTATACAATGGAGAACCCGGAACAAGAGATTTCGAGTGTTATCCGATCATTAACGCAGGGCACCCGCAAAGAGCAAGAAGAAACCCTGAGCAATTATTTCCTGCCGGATGCTTATTTCGTCCACCCATTTTGTCGTGTACCCTCATTTGAATCTAGAGAGGTCCGAGTACCTTTTACAAACATTCGGTGGACAGTCAATTCGCGTCTTCTTGTGCAGCTTATATATCAATGGTACAAGATTTTGAGTCCTAAAATTCTACTCGAGGTTGATTCAACATGTACGGTCCTTTTCCCGGGGTATCCCCAAGCAAAGCGTCCTCTAAATGGATCTTGGATCTCCATCCAATTGAGATGGCGTACGATGACGGTTTACTAACTAGTGTTCTTTAGCATTTGACAAACGAACCAATTCTCTGTACGCCACTATTCGACAGACGTTCACAATTTGGATCGTGCCCTTTTCTCTATGGCAGGCCAATGTTCAACTAGTGTGCTTACTGGATCTGGTATGTCTCCCAGTGGATGAGAACAAGCAGCCTCTGCTATCTCATGACCAGTCTGCACGTAAGAATGGTTACGCGAACGCCGCCTCGCCAAAGAAGCGCTATTTCATTCGTGGGCAGCAGGACCATTACCAAACCAACGACATGCTCAAGTTTATCGCGCCTCTTGGTGCTTCCGCAATCTGTTTCCTATGGCAACTCTTCGCAACTTTCCTCTCTGCTGTCGGCGTCGCTTTCCTCTGGCCTGTTACATCGATTTACGAGCGTGGTATAATCAAGCCAGATCAAAATGGTAATAAACAACAACGCGAAACCGGCAACGACGACTAGTTTTCTTCTCATTTCCGGTTTCTTATGTATGGCCGACGACAGCAAATTCAGCAACCGAGGTACAATGGCCAGCAAGAAGAAATGAAACGCGCGAATCGTGAAGATAAAGACGGCGACGCCAAGCCAACCGCAGTCAAAGCTCCACGTGGAAGTGAACGTTCCAAGTCCACGGTGAGGAGAACAACCATAAATTCCAAGGCACCTGTGTTCTATGACGTTTTCATTCCCAAACCGATATTCTAGATCCCTGTAATTGATCATCCTAAACCAGGCGATTGGTGTAGCCGCCTTTGGAACCTTCAACATCGTGCTAAATCATCGACCACGGAATGATAATACATAGGGCTTCGACCCTAGGAGACCATCCGAAGGGTCTCACAAATTAGAAAAAGTGTAATGCCAGTTCTCCCGATCTCCTTTTATTGGTCGAATGCAAATACTTCTCTTTCTAGTTATGTTAGCGGTGATGGAATTGAGCAATTGTTAAAAAGTATTATATAAATATTAGTGATAGCACGAGCGGTTTTGTTCATGAGGTCTGGTTTGAGACTGGGAAGCGTGGTGTCGTAAATCGTTTTGGGAGAGGAAAATATTGTTTTTGGGTCCTAATTGTATAGCCAATTGGTATAAGCGCTTGTGAATTTCTCAACCTAAGACTACTTCTTGAGCACTTTTCATTTATGGTTGACATTATAAATATATGTAGAATGCGTGTGTAATTATAGTACAGGAAGAGTTAACAGCAATAATGCATACAAGTAATATTTAGACGCTGTATTGACTCAACTAGGAGTCTTTCTAGGTCGGCTACTATGAAATTCGGGTATAATGATACTTGAAAACATTCACGGCTGTCTTCGGTCCTCTTTCATAATGGATTCGTTTCGGCAGCTTGCCCGCACTTTTAATTATCATTTGCGTTGTTTCTTCTTCTTATCCTTATCCTTATCCTTATCCCTTTTCACCTTCCCCTGATCTCGCGCCCTCCCAAGCTTGTGGACACTTAGGCCCCGCCCATACCGTGAAGCGCCGGCGTAATCCGTGTCTTCGGGCGATTCGAGGCGAAAATCGTCCGCATCGATGAGACGCATAGGCTCCGGATCCCGGAACGGGTCCCGGGTGCTACCTAGCGACTCGAGACTAGCCGTGGCCTTCTTCCATTTCCTTTTCCTCTTTAATTTTGTTGTTTTCGTCTTAGTTTTCTTCGGCTCTGGGATCGGATCTCGGAACGGATCTTCGACGACAGATAGAGGCGCCACTGCCGGCGTTGTCCTCGATGATGCTGTTTCGGGATTGGCATTGAAGATACTGGCGAATTTATCCTTTACCTTTGTGCTTTTGCTCTTGGTGTCTCGGGAATTATTCTCTCCTATCAAGGGATTTACATATAAATTATGATTGACATTAATATTGGCTGCTTGCTCCGTTTTGACCTTCGTTGATTGATCATTTCTAGGCGCGCTACCATCGGGTTGGAGGTGAGGTGATGAGGGAGAAGACGCTTCTGCATTCGGAACTGACTTCGAAGAGGATTTCCTGTCTGGTTTGTTGCCGGTCTTTTTTTGCTTTCTAGCTGCTTTCTCCCGCTTATGGGCTCGTTTACGAGACTCCTGTAGGATTTTAGTTGGTCAGGTGTCAATCCCCTTTTTTCTCCCTTTGAATCAGATCATCTGGTGATAGAAGACAACATGGAACGTTGAGAGTCTAGGCTGGGTGAGTGTTATAGTAGTCGAGTGACTTATCTTAGACAGCAAACTCACCTTCACAGCATCATGTATATCGTGTGCAATCATGTACCCGTAAGGTTCGCCGCGGAATCTTAGGCGCAGAGCGAGATACCGGCGTTGAGAGTGAAGATCTCGACCCTTCCAGAAGAATCCATTGAGAGCCGTCTGAGTAACGTAGTACATTAGTTAAGAGTCCCAGTGCGAGTGTGCTTCCGACTCATTGCCAAGACGAATAGCTTCCGGAACGTAAGTTTGTTCTTCCTACCTCAGGATCTGGGTGGCATCGCCGGTTGAAAATCTCGAGGACCCAACTACGAACCTCATTTATACCGGCGTCTTCCCGAGGAGTTCGTTCTACTAGCCCTTCCTATGAGTCCTTCAGATACTGCTGGTGCTGCTCGGAATACCTCGGCTTTTGAATGATGTTTCTAAACTTCAAGCGTTTTGTTCGAGGCTCATGCGAGAATCCCGCTGTGTGCATATGGTTACGAGGATCCGGCGTAGAAATGCGTCTGCTGAAACTCGACGCATCGGGATAGCTCACCATGCTCGTCATATTCCGCACTCTTTGCCCATGTAAAAGTGCTAGGTTCTAGTTGGAGAACGACAAGATAAGGAGCACACTGCAATGGGGGCTTAGAGATGATGATCAGTATTCAGGTTAGAGGGATCATGAATGCTCAGATAATAAGTGCGCGCTACGGTGTCATTGACCAAGGCTGCCTGGTATAGGTGTAAAGTCGGGATTTATTGTACAAAAATCGAAGTCGTCTGAATATAGTCGGTAAGGCAATGTAGAAGTGCTCAATACGGTTGACGAGGGTCTCGTACCTAAGGTACCTAGGTAGATTAGGGAATGTCCAAGGTAAATAAGGCAGTAATTGGGGCATGGTGAACTAAGTACATAAGTAGCAGGTGTAGGAGAAGGGGTAAGAACGTTGCCAACTACCTACATGTAGGCAAGTAAGGATCTAAAGTAGAGTTACCTTAGGTAGGTACATAGGTAGCACTATAACATAAATCAGATATCTTTTCCCTCATTCATGCTGATATCAACGAAAATGAGGAGCCATAAAACAAAGCCTCTTGTTTTTTATTTGCTTCCAAGACATTCTTCTAAGAACAAACTGTTACGATGTAGTTATCTTAGTATTCTTATGCGGCTCAACCGGTAACTAGGATTGCCTGGGTTGAATTCGACATTACGCATTGCGTCATTAGAGTGGTGCCTCACTTGAATCTTTATTATCAGGTATTGCTTAATATATTCGAATTCATTCACTCTTCTTTGGCCAGAGTAGCCCCGTTCTTTAGTTTTCGCGCACCAATTACGCATTCGATACTCCGGTACGTTAATAACTTCTACTTGGAAGGGATACCCTCTACACTACTAATACTAATTGCTTATATCGCGTCCTTTCTCATCAGCTACTTGCGCCAAGGGCCAGGACGCTAAAAAAAGCCACAAACGTGGAGTCTCACCTGCTTCCATTCCTCTAATTTTTAAAGACATGGGGGGTTCAGTTCTAAGCGGCTGATCGACATTGTTATCGAAGACGGGAAGGTCTCGTTTTTGTACATTTTCCGACCTTCGGTCCAAAGCGAAAATTCTAGCCAGATGAGCTTAGGATCAGCATGGTTATGACCCCTGTTTACAAGCAAGCGACGTTTTTTTACTGGCAGCTGATTTGCTACGCCGGATACCACAGAGCCCTTATCGGCGAATCAGTGCTGGAGTGGAGAAGCAGATAGTGTAGCACATTGTAGCTACCTCGCTAGCCGCCCTCTAGTACACTAAAGGTGTAGTGTAGGGGGGTAGTGTAGGACCCCTCCAGACCCCCGAGACCCCCTCCCCACCTCAAACCGGCGTTGGTTGATCTCCGTTCTCTGTCTGTTAGCGCTGGGCATGGCCAATTCTATTGCTCGAAAATATTTAGTTTACGTTTCGACGTATCTATCCTACTACACTAGTATTGTTGGGCAGTGCACAGCGAATCAACCCCCTTGACCCGCCTCCATCACTTTACTTCACGTGCAACGAACAAGATAGCTCCAGATACCTTACTGTAGGTACGAGATAATAGCTACCTACCTACCAACCTAGCACGCACATAAGTTATACGACAAACTACCTAACCTCTTAAGTAGGTACTGCAGTGTTCAACCCCCAATACCCAATGAAACCCGCGGGATACCTAGGCTAGGTAAGTAGGTATCTCCTGGACCGAGACGTACTGTAAAGGAGCTTTACCTGCCCGCCTTACTTGCTGCTGGCCTCTTACTTACCTGCCTGTTCCATGTACTACTACTGCTCCCGATAGGTGCTCCTTCGCCCTGTCTTGCGCCTCCTTGCCTACCTACCTGCCTACCTACCTACCTTACGTACCTACCTAACGTACCTACCTAAGTACCTACGTTCCGACCATCTGTGTACCTCGTGCTTGCTTGCTTGCTTGCTTGCTTGCTTATATGCAGCAACAACAACATCAGCAGTAGTAGCAGAGCACAGTACAGTACAGCATAGCACGGCACGGCACAACCTGCCTACCTAAAGTGTACCTAACCTACCAACCTATAGTAGGAGCACTGTTACTATTGTTCCCTATTTCTAATATAAGGTATGCAAATAGCGTGTGTCGGTGCCCCAGCCCTTTTTTCTATCGACCGCCAACCTTCGGCAACTGTACTTCCCTCCCCCGCATCGCATCGCATCGCATCACACCGCGCCGCGCCGCACCACACCGCACCGCAATACCAGCCCCTACGCAACCCATCGTGTACGACGGTCGGGTACGCATGCCGCATCGTGCGAATACCCATACTACTAGAGATCGAACCCCTATATAGCAGTGATTCGGATCGTCTATGTGGTTGTTGCCCGGGATCTGTTCGAAGCCTCTAGAAATTATCGTACAAGAGATGGAGCAAATGAATCCAACGCCCGACTTTTGCAAGTGAATCTGACTCCCCTATCTAGCCGGGCGCAACTTGACGGCGAGTCCGTCCAGGCACCCTGAGTGCGTGCTTACTTGGTTGCCTGCGCGCGTGTGTATATGTGTCAGTGCGAGCGAGAGTGAAAGCGAGAGTGAAAGCGAGAGCGAGAGAGAAAGAAAGAGCCGGTGTGAGCGTGAGCGTGAGCGTGAGTATTGTGTGCTTATTGCGCTTCGTTCGCCTTCTCGGCCGTCGAGTCTACCCCGGGGACGGTACCAGTCGCGACCGCTTTCCCCACCAAACGCCGACGACGAGACGAGCGCTTTTCGTCCCGTCGACCGAAGGCCTAATCGCAGTCACAACCATGGACCTTGAGATCACGTCTCCGGATACGCCGACGTCACCGCATCCGCATCCGCATCCGCATCCTCCGAAGCGCCCCCGTCCCTCCTCGCCGACCCATATCAAACACTCGCCGACGTCGGGTTCCACCGGAGCTATCTCTCCCTCTGCAGAGCATTTGCACGACGGGACGGGACATGGTGGAGTCAAATCTACTCAGGGCAGCAGCAGTTTCCGGAATGTCAGCGCATGTAATAGATGTCGGTTACGTAAGAATCGCTGCGACCAGAAGTTACCTAGTTGCGCGAGTTGTGAGAAGGCAAGGGTCGCCTGTGTCGGATATGACCCCATAACCAAGAGGGAAATCCCCCGCAGGTTAGTTAGGACTGCATAGGTTTAAAAGCCTTGTGCGAAAAGCTGACTTTTCACAAGCTACGTTTACTACCTCGAGACCCGCGTCGATCAACTTGAGGCGTTGCTTCGCGCCCAGAACATACAATTCCCCCCGCCTGAAAATTTGGAGTATTGTTCACGACCGGGTAATGATGGTGGCCACGCCCGATCGCCTAATGAAGGCGCACTCTCAATACTATCCGAAGCTGCCGAGGCGTCGGGTATTCCGCAGTCATTTCAACACAGCGATGATCCTGGGAGACCCAACAAGATACTGCGAACGGGCGGCAATACGGGACCGAAGCATCTCGGATCCGCTAATGGCGTCTCCTTTGCACGCGTAGTATTCGCTGCTGTACAGTCCTCTGTTGGAGATCATCGTTCGACATCAGATAAGGGGGGAATACGTCCTTATAAATCGACATTTGGGAATGGAGATGTGACAGGAGGCACCTCGATGCGCGATTCTTTTTTCGGTCTTCATACACGTCCAACCATCAGTCAAGCTCCATTTCCCGATAGGGATTTGGCCTTGAAACTTGTCGAATTGTATTTTGAGCATGCGAATCCTCAAATACCACTGCTCCACCGTGTAGACTTCATGCAAATGTTTGAGCATGCATACGCGGACGAGGGTAGGATACGCGGTCCCAGGGAGCTCTACACCTTGAATATGGTATTTGCCATTGGCGGCGGGATTATCATGGATAGTCAAACTACATCGAGAGTCTCTGGCGAGGAGAAGAAACAGGCCCAACCAGAAGAATACCATGCAAGCGCCATCATTCACCTCGAAACCTGCCTCAATGGTGGCGGGCTCGAAGAGCTTCAAGCTGTGCTCCTCTTGGCGAGTTTTGCCCTTCTGAGGCCGGTGCCACCTGGTTTATGGTATGTTTAACCAAACTAAACCTTGACCACTTATCTGAGAACTGGCGTTGACGAGTTATAGGTACATCGTTGGCGTAGCCGTAAGATTAGCAATTGATCTAGGCTTATACTACGAGGATGGGAAAGACGTCGAATTTGACCTAGGTGAGTCAAGGGGCGTTACTAATGTTGAAGATGCGAGCGGCAAATCGCGCGAAGCGGTGTTGCGGGAGAGGGGCCGACGCGAATATGTTCGCGACCTTCGAAGGCGGCTCTGGTGGTGCACATATGCTTTTGATAGGATTGTGAGCACCTGCGTCGGGCGACCGTTTGGGGTGTCTGATCAAGTCATAACTACCGAGTTTCCATCGATACTGGAAGACCGATATATTACACCTGCAGGTATTGCTAGCCCTCCTCCGGAGGGCGGGCCCACGTATAAAGTCGTTGCCAAACATTATCTTCGACTTCGGTTACTACAATCCGAGATTCTGCAAGTATTGCAATATCAACAAGCACAAACGGCGAGGTTCAACGGTCAAAATTTAAAGAACGAGTACATGCATACTCAATTACCATCTCCTTTTCTCTCTAAATTTGACTCCTTTAGAAGTTGGAGGAAGAACATTGACGAGCGATTATATTCGTGGAAGAATTCCACCCCTACGAAGCAAGACTCCGGCGTAGCATTCTCGCCCGAATTTCTAGAGCTAAATTACTGGCAGGCCATTATCATGCTTTATCGACAAAGCCTGAGTGTTCCCGCCATGTTCGAGAGTGAATACCATACCTCAAAAGAGGTCAACAGCCCATCGGTCTACTCTCAGGAGCGGCAAGAGGATCAAGAAAGGGTTTATGTCAAGGTCGCTGAGGCAGGGCAGAAGATTTTGCGCCTCTATAGACAATTACATCTACAAGGACTTGTTAACTATACGTATCTCGCCACACACCACCTTTTTATGGCAGGAATATCCTATTTGTATGCAATATGGCATTCACTTGTTGTCAGGAGTCGCCTTGTGAGTACTCATGCTTTATGGAATCAGTCTATCTGCTAACCAGGATACAGACTATGGACGAAGTTGACTTTACCATCTTGGCTGCTACATCAGTCTTTAGCGACCTTATCGACAAGTGTCCGCCAGCAGAAGCATGCCGGGATGCTTTTGATAGAACCGCAAAAGCCACGATCAAAATGGCCAACTCTAGTGGTGGATTCGGCCAAGTCCTAAACCGGCATACGCGTGGGTCGAAAGGGAGTAGCGACAGAATTGATTATCTTACTGCTAGGGAGGCAACAGCAAACCGTCAGAAACCGAATCCCCATCCGCCTATAGACCAGGCTAGTTCTCGTTCGGCTACGGTGTACGAACCTTCGCCTCACGACCCCTATGCTGCAACCCAACCTATTGCTCAGATGACAGCTATGCAGCCCACTGCACAAGCGCCTCCTTATCGTCTTAGCATGTCAAATATCAAATCTGAGCAGGACGGATATTCCATAACTCGGCCATTACCTAATGCTACCCCTGCTGGAGGCCTTACCGAGGTTGGGACCATACCGGACAATTCAGCTATTGACCCTATTCTACTCCCGACCCATAGCCCGCAGATGAATTCACCGGGATCTATCTCCAGTCTGACGCCGAAATCTGCGCATCAACAGTACACTTCTCAGAGCAGTTCCAATTCAAACTTCAATATGCTGCGGACGCCACCAGCCAGCTTTACACCAGGACCAGGCGCCTTGAACTTGTCTGATCTTCAGGGAATTGACTTCCTCCAAAGCCTTCAAGACCAGTCAGGTGGCGATGGCTTTAACAATCCGGATCTACAAATGGATATGGGGTTTGGAATTGGTTGGGAGGGGATGCATCACGATTTCAGCGAAGGGCAGCAGGTTGACCTTTTTGACGGGTTCTTCTTTGGCGCACCACAAGGCGGGAATGGTGGTGGTATGTAAGGTCGGCAACAATTATCAGGGCTGGATCGTGCATAGCATCTAACGACCTCTGACGGACTCACCGCGCATCTAACTTCATCTCTGCGGCATTTCAATGCGGAACTGTTGCTGTAGAATGTTGAGGTTCTATATTTTGTTCATTTGGAGGTGCCGACTGAATATTTCATGCATATTGTTGTGGTAATGAATCATATTGTATGCGTTATCATGTTTGTATGATATTCTTTGTTCTCACATTTCCTTTTCGCTTTGCGTCTATTCGCATTCAGGCAGGCATATCAAAAGGGCGTTAGGAAACAACCCCTGACGAGAGAACCTGGGTTGGACCCTAGACAGGGTCATCTCTACGCTTCGGCGATATTCACAGGGGTATACTGGGTAGATGGAACATGAGAGTGAAAGAAAAGCTACTAGTTCATCAAAACAACGTGGCTCGCTCTAGAAGTTCGGTTGTGTGAGTTGGGTTGCTTTCTCAGGTAGTACATATTCTTTAAGTTCCCACACCTTTTTTTTGCAACGAAGTTTCTGCTTCCACGTACTCTCGACCTTACCGGACTTGGTAAGACCTTCACACTATCAATCGTAGATTCCCTCATTTTCATTATCACCTGATAGCTAACTCTCACGGGCTGGTTTAGAACGAATTCGCAGTCTTAATTTATGCTTCTTCGCGAGTGGCTGGCGGAAATATAGTCTTAAAGAATTTGCGTTGAGACAAAGTGCTTGGTACCATTTTCTTCTATCATTACCTAACTAATTTTATAATTATATACCGTGCAACTCCTACCACCCAATCGCGGAGCCAGCGGAAGCGAGTAAATAAAGGCTTGAGCGGAGCAAGTCCGGCGGTGAAAGGCATTGACTCCTTTCCAGAGTTGGGCTCCCGATTCTTTCCTGATAGTTCGTCTCCTTCTTGTTCTTCAAAGAGTCTATCATCCTCGTTCTGTGCCCTTAAGTCGAAGTCGGTCCTTACGTCGAAATTAGCGAGCATCTGCTTCTTCTTACGTTTTACACAAGCCTTGTACTGCTCGTAACTAACTTTCATGACGTTGAGATCATAGTAACAGCGATTCTCGCTCAAGAGATACCTGTATGAATGCGTGAATTCGTCAAATTTTCTTTTAGCGTTGTCTCGCTCTGGAGCGCTCAGCCTTTGCACTTTGTCGGGATGGTATCGCAGTACTTGTTTACGATAGGCGCGCTTGATTTCGCTGTCAGAAGCATATGTGCTGACATTCAATACATCATAGTGAGATAGGCGAGGATTATTGATGGGCAAGTGTTCGGCGGGCATAGGTTTGCTTGCTAGCTTCCAGGCGATAACCCGCACCATGGCGAAGATCCCAATAAAAAGGAGAACGTTAAGACTGATGGCGCCGCAGGTTCGGTGTAAACTTTTGCTAGACATTCTCTGTTTAAGCGAAAGGAGACAAGGAGTCATCTTTCCACTTTTGCAGTTCGAGATTTTATTATTGAGAACACACCTAAAATGAGAGTCTTCTTTCGTCTTGCTGTTTCGCTATCCTAGTGAAAAAGGGTTAATATAGAGGAAATGTTAAAGATTGGGAAGACTACAAGAGTGCTACGAGTCTAGCGAGCTCTTATCCTACTCTTTTATATTTTGCATTGTAAGGCATATTGTAGAAAAGCGACGAAATCCTCCTTGGGAAGCTCTGAGAGACCTTTGAAGTTGTGCGCAATCAAACAGCGTCTTTGTTTCTTTCGATAATGTACAATGTAATGTCTTAATGATACTTCTTAGAAGAGGCCCTTTTCCTAAAAGAGATCATTTTTAAAAGAAAACAAAGAAAAACCTATGCTCTGTTCAAAGCCAGGAGATTTGTACATTAAAAAAATTATCTCCGCTACAAGCGTGATGAGGATTAGTAAAAGCTATGGTCTCACTACTTCCGACTGTCTCTCAGCTATTCTTACGATGTCCCCTAGAGTACTATATGTCATATAAGAGATACAAAGGAACAGGTATGGCCGCGATTCATGTCCTCGGATATTGTGCCGATGCCATCTCAGGGTCCATATTACCAAGGAAAGTCTAGCATCAAGATACTAAAAGAGCTAACCTAGTCAAGATATAAGCTGACCAGACCTCGACTTAGCCCGTCCGTTAAATTTAACTGTCTATAGTAATGCTACTTCTTTGGAAATGCATCCCCTTTTGTGCTTTTTCTCCCCTTGTCTCCCACATTGGCACTATACCATATACATAGTACATAGCCAAATTAATTCTAAAAATAAACCCTGGAAAGATCACAATCTAGCCAACAGGGCGATCATAGGAAGCACTGTGCTAGTTGTGAAACCTAGAGTAACGCCAAATTCAAGGGTCGTTGGCTTCTAAGGAGAACTAATAGTGAGGACGAATGGGCGAGCCTCTGTTTTCCACAGAAGCACTAATTGTGTAAGTGAGCACTGGCTACTAGATCCTGTTTTTTTTATTTTATTTGGACTTGTGATATTCCTCCAGGAGGCTCTCTTGTTCTTTCATAGTCTTAAGGATCGAGCCTCGCTGAAGGTAGAATTACAAGAAAATACGTACCTCTGTCAATGAAGCTTAGCATTCTTATCATTAAACTAATTCTAAAAGGCTATACCACGAATCATATCGGGGAATATAAGCTGATCTCCCCTTGCGAAAAATCAGACGGCATACTCATAACCAGGGGCTAAGATGAGGGCCAAAGGTTCAGAAAATATACTCGAAATACTGTCAAGGGTTTGCATAGATTACCGGCGGCCTTCCGGGATCGGGACTAAAATTCTAAATCTACACATAACATTATCGCTCATGGTTGCCGAGGGCCAGTCAACATGTTTTAGTCTACGCGAGGGATATTCGAAGCCCGAGTATCATAAGGGTTGAATATAGGGGTTGGAGAATAACTCAATATGAGAATAATATTTTATAATCGCATGGACCCTTAACCATCCAGAAGACTTTCATGGCCTCCTGGAAGTTAGTCTATATGTACAGCATTCCCTCCGGCCTTAAGCCTTCTGTTTCGCCGTTTAGCTCGATGTCAGGTGGCTTGGTAACACCCTGGTGTCTACCTAGTAGGCTTCGTCTATATATTCAGGCTACCCTATCTGTTGGAAGGGCTAAGGTCAAGAGACCAATATACCCTTATAGCTACTGGCCCCTTTCTACCTATCTGCTATGTGACTGCCTAGGTTATCCACTCACTCTGGGACAGATACCCCCGACACTCGATGTCTTAGATGCCTGAATAGCATCATTTATTCGTATCCGAAACATATTCGATACGTCTTCATGCCTATGATGCGAATACGAATACAAAGGACCATTGCATTTCACGGGGCCTAGCATAGGTGACCTTCCGTTAGGTGACCTCCCGTGTGCGCACAGGCTCCCGTATAACGCTTCGAGATTCGATGCAAGATACTAAAAACCTTTCACTGTAAAGCATGTATCACCCAAGACCTCCTTTCGGTGCATTACCTTCGCGTGAATCTACTAGTAATGATGCTGAAATCACTAGCAGTCAGGACTGTAGCTGGTTTCCAGGCACCTCTAAGTTTCAGCCACAGTTTAGAAAGATGGAGTATGTGAGCATGGTCTATTCCGGCCAAATAACAACGCCCACGGGAATTTCTCAGCAAACACGTGAAGCTAATCTACAGCTACTAACTAAGTCTATTATCTTCCCTTAGAACTAAGTTCTTAGAATGATGTGATGGTTGAAGAGTAATGGAATAAGGGAGGTTCGACCAAAAGTATATTTATTTCGGGTCGTGGTCCGTAGACGCGTTAATCTGAGCATTGACTTATTTTAGTACTATTAATGTCAAGGGACGGAGGTAGGTATTGTCATTTAATATTATCCTGCCCCGTTGAAACTACACTAGATGTCGTAATTTTGTTGCTCATCCAGGTATCTATAAGTCAAGTGACCCCTGGAAATTTTACTATTTACCTGCTAGTGAGTCCGTCTACCTGTCGATAACAAATTGAAGCTGAAACTTTGATTTCAGTACAAGATATGGGAAGCTAGCTTATAGGCTACATTTTACACGAAAGGCCTAGGTTAGCTAGCTCTCAGCATGCCCACTTTAGAAGAGGGTCTAATTTGGCAAACAACCCCGGCTAGAAAAAAACTTATTATATCTCGATCTACTCTCGAGGAGCTCACCTTCGATATGAGAGCACTTATATTTCCTTTCGGTTTTCGTGAAGCAACACATAAATATAGTTCTTACGTGCGATTTATAAGTGACCTCTCCACTTGATCTCAAGCCACCTCAATGGAAAGTAGAAGAGTGCAGTACCGAAGAAGGCTAGTTCGAAACCAATGTCACCTGTCGTCTTTGCAAATGGCCCAACAAACCAAACCTCGTTAATACCAGGAATGACGAGTCCAAGCGATAGCAGTGACGCCACCAGAGCCGCCATACCAGATGGTAGCTTACGGCCGACGTTCCAGATTGAATGATCATATGATTCCCAATCCAAGCGACGGAATACGACGGCTTCCTCGATCAAAATGGCGTCAAAGAATCCCGCCCAATAGCCAATAACGGCAAGAAAATTCTCGAGCGACTCTTCCCACGCGCGCGATGCGGTAATTGATAGTGGGATCATCAGAGCGGTAACGGCAAGTGTAAACAGGAACCGCGGTACCTTAGTGAAGGCTGGAATTAACATCTGCAGGTTTAAGGCCACAGGGTACATGGAAATTCCGATGTTGCCTATGACCGACAATGCCAGAAGTACCAGCACAAACTTTCCGAATCCACCCACAGGCTCGAGCATAGCTGCCATTATCCCCCCTGTGCCGTACGACTCGTATGCTTCTGTCCAACCTGCGACAACGGGCACAGCGCCACCCATAGCGGCGCCGAGGATCAGGAGTGGAACTGACGGTGCAAAAATACCTAGATACTACAGACTCAACGTTAGTTATGGTTATATGAGCGTAGCTAATGAGTGGGCTGATAGAATATTTCCTGGCCGAAAATGAGATACCAACTCTTAGAACCGCTATAATGGGAAAATAGCTTAGGGAATACCGCACAAGATATGTAAACACCTTCCGTCTAAGTCTAATATTAGTATCATAAGCGTGGACACATAAATGCGGAAATAAACTTACAACGGTGCCTTGGGATCATGATAAATCGAAAAATCTGAGGCGGTGCCGCCAAAGGTGATGAAATACCCAGCAATCAGACCGGCGTAGGACAGAACCTGAGACGCTGTGGCCGGGGGAACTTCTTGCTGATTGAAAAGTTCCTTCCCGCCAACGCCGACAGTGATAGTGATGACGACGAGGTTGGGGAGCCATTGCCAGCGTTCCCAAATGTGCAGGACCCGGTACCCTAATAGCGAGAGTATGAAGCTAGCGACGATAACGACTGCAATCCTTGGTGTTAGTATTAATTGCGACTCTGAGTGTCTTCTAGAAGTATTCCAGGCGTGCGGAAAGTTTCAGGATAGTTTTACACTTCCAGCCCGAATGAATCTGGGGGTTTGAATTAAGAGTACTTACTGACAATGCCGATTGTCACGCTTACATTTCCCGGATTGATGGCAGCGATCGTCTGCCCACTTACAATCGCGGCGACAATCGAAAAGCCTGTTACTGTGGCGGCATTTAAAACAAGTAAAACCGTGACGATGTAGAGACTGACGCAGTTGGTTAACGTGAGACAACAACAGAGGACGTAAAGACCTTGACGAAGCAACGGAACTGGACTCACCCCCACGAGTAGCGAGCCTGAATCATCTGGCGTAGCCCGGTTTTGTAGCCGCCACACCCCATGAACGCCGGGGCTGCAGTGCAGAAGGCGGAGAAGAACAGGATTGTCAGAGATGCATCACGCAGGCTGAGCTGGAACACAGTCGTCGCGAGCATGCCCGTAGGCAACCTAGGCAATCATATTAGCCTAGCTCTCCATCCCGCCAGGGGAGCCATCACTCACGGTAAGATGCAGAGCAGGCCCGTGAAGAAGACTGTAAACAAGTTGTTGTACTGCGTGTTCGTGCGCTTCTCAACCGGCACGGGCTTGATGCCATTCTCCTCCACTCCGGCGTCTAGCAGCCTCTGGTACCACCGCGTGTGCTCCTCAGCCTCTGGCTTGTATACAACGCCGTCCTCGACGGTGAGCAGAGACACGAGGCCGTTGGTGTGCCTGTTCTGATACCGCTCCTGCTCATGGCTCCCGCTCCCGTCTTTCTCGGCATTCCCGACATCCCCGACATCCCTGATATCCCTGACATCCCCGACGTCGCCGGCACCCACTGCTTTCCTTCTATCGCTCTTCCCGGAGAAGAGCATCGGGGGGGAATATTGATCGCAATGGCTGACGGCAACTTCAAACGCTGGTCTGTTACTGCCCGCCAAGGATGACTTTTTCTTCATCCCCTCTTTTTCTTTACGTAAGGTAATCGGACATGGTCTACGGGTATCCTCGGTATCGGTCCGGTAACCGAGATCTTGACGGGGGGCATTCTGGAGCCTGATTGGCTGAAAGCTGACAGCTAAGCTCCACTTTGTATACATATATACCCACGCCCCCTGTTTGTGTCCACCATGTGGTGATGATTTGACTGACCGTCTTTGGGTCAATTAATCCCTTTTTTTTTTTTTTTTTTTTAAAAAAAAAAAAAAAAAAACTTCATTTCCAGTAAATCATCAAGACGACTATGCCTCTTCTCCCATTTCTTATTATTCATTCTCCTATAGTATACTTTTTGAGGTGCCATGTGTTGCTTTATATAATAGTAAGGCCCATACTTTAATATTGATTTGATTCTGGGCTCTCGCCAAAAGGATCTGCTCCTGTGTAGCTTTTGCCATCAATTAAGTACCAAACTTTTTCAGAAGTTGATGCTCCAGTGAATCCCGATTCACATATCTTATCTAGTGTAACACTATTAAAATACTGATCGGGTGATAATTGACGAGTTATGGATGGTAGCTTGAAACCCGCCCTTGCGCACCGACGCCCTCGTTCCTAAAAGGGGGAAGAGACTGACTACCGAGATGGCCATACGCAAACAAGGCTGCCAACATCGATGGCACGCAGTACAGATCCACTAGTGAGGCGACGACAAGGCTGCCAATGCCACTGCCACAACTGGGGCAGAATAGTTCAAGTAAAATTCACATAATACGTCTCAGGCGGGTAACTTAACTTCGTATCGTTCGAGTTGCAAATACAGCTAAGCGAGCGACCGCCACCCCATCAGGCATTGGCCTTTGAATGAGGACAGTTCTGGAAATAGATGAAGTAACTTGGTGACCCGCCTCATTGTAGTGTTGGCATTAGCATTACGACCATCACACCAAGAGGCCTTGGTGGATCAAACATTCCCTTAAAGGTCAGCCCCGTAGTTGTCCTCATTTCACAATCCCACGAAAGCCCTGCTAGATAAGTCAAATCATCTAATAGAGGCTAGATACTATGAACTTCATAAGCATAACCTAATGTTTTAATACATGTTCGTTGAAGGATCATTAGGTACTAAGTAAGGTATTAGATTTATCGCGTACTCTCCTGAAGTGGGATGGCTAGTGGCTAGGAATATATACGTGCAGCAGCCCTATATTCATATCTCCATATGTAACACTCCATTAGGTCTGGTTAGACGAAATGCGCTTGCTCATCGTGCAGACTGCATCATGCAGAAAAGAATGTTTTGGGGAACGATCACACCCAGCGATTACTACGTTTCCCCATAATTCAACTACCTCAACCGCTTCAACCGCTTTGCCCATAGCATGTTCCCCTAGACGACTGGTCCAGGGGGCGTTAACCAGACTTGGAAATAACCAGGTTCTCCTCACAGATTTGATCTGTCTTAACTTTGACTTGCCAGGATGTATTCTAGTCATTATAGTCACACACGAGCCCCGTTTACTGCAGTAAGATCTCACACCAACCCAGAACCGGGCTCCCGGAACGCAGTGGGGTTACTAAGTAGTTCAGTAGGGTATAAAAGGATATACAAAATCTAAAGTATCTGTACATGTACGATAGAGGGCTAGGAAATTAGACCCCCCCAGTCCTTCAACCGGAAAAGGGTTACTACACTAGTAGCCTTAACAGCAGTTTACTATTTATTACCCTGGACTCTTATTTTATCACAAGTTTGTTCCACTGGCGATTCTAATCAAATGGTCCAGATGGGCGCCTGAATCAAGCCAGAATAGCAACATCAACCCCCTGGGGTAACTGCCAAGCAGGTACACAGTAACCTGACATCGTCCTACGTAGGTGGGTTGTTTTCTGCGACCCCTTACTCGGTCGGCAAATTTGGCCCTCGTTCGTCACCATCTTCCTATTATTAAATTTTTAATGCTACCCCGGAGAATATTATCCGCAATAGTCTAGACAATGCGTTGATGGTTCCCAAACTGGCGGGGACCCAGAATTCAGGAGTTATTTACTTGTTCTAGGGCGCTGGTTTGCCTACCGCTTACCCTATCATATAGACGCGCCCTAGGTTACTATAACGGTCTACTAATATTCCAGAGGTAAGTACACTCAACTTTATCAATGATCGGTTTGGCCTAATCTATATCTCGTTCAAGTTAGTCTCCAACGTGGTGCTGATAGTCAGATCTCGACTTCAGGGCACTAAGTCAACCTGTTCCGGCGGTAACTAAAGAGTGGGCTTTCGGGCTGACGGTATGCAATTTCATACTGGTCGCAGTACTTAGGACATAACTCAGGACAATAGTGACATTATGGCCAAAACACAAATGGTTTCCCAAGGACTTTGGTAGAATACTATTTTATTGCCACCCCAGTGTGAGTAATTAACTGTACGACGAACAATAACCAACTTGAGGAATATATTATGCCGCGAATAGAGCGGCCCGATGCTAGTTAGGAGCGATCGGGATTCGCCAATGTACTTAAGTTATTACACATGAAAACTTTTTTATAATAGTACTTCGTTTCTCGTTTGTCGTTTATTACACAAACCCTCAATGACGCACCATACAAAAACAAAGAAGTTTCATCAATTCATCATGTCTGCTCCAGAGGCAGAGCAACATGTTTATGAGGCCGAGATCCAACACGAGCTGTAAACTAGAGCTTAAAGGGAAAAGATAAACATCTCCGACAGACATACAGCTGGATGCGATAAATAATTAATATAAACATGGCCCGGGCTATGTGTATTTTGACTTCGAATCTGCCAAGAATACGATTGTGGGCCTAAGTAGCTGATGAGGATACAAAATTAATCTCTAGTAGCTGTGTAGTGTAGGTCATCATTAATCGTTCAAACACCACCGCCCGTCTTGAACCTCACGTGCGGAAGGTTCATAATGCGACAAGGTAAAAAACTGACCCGAACCTACTTCCTCCCAAAGCCACCGGTTTTTGCCCAGCATATTCGATGGCTTCTAAACACAATTCTTACTACACTAGACCTCGTAACCGAGACTCTAGTTCAAGTGGCGAAGGCTTGTACGGTTATAACTGCTAATTAATCGATATAATTTTACTGAATTCAAAGCGACCACTAGTTCTAATTAAGCGAAAACTACAACATCTCCATGTCGGAAACTATTGTTAAGGCAGGTAAATGAAGACTCATCCTACTATCGTGACGTAACTATACGTCCCCTCCCACCTGATCGCGTAATAGCGACTGCAACCTTGGACATGCCCTACAGTATCATTTTTGGTTCTATGATAACGATGACTACGGAAAAATATCTTGTTCGCTGTATTCCAGTGGGGTAGGACTTCATAATACTATATTATATCACAATAATAGGTCGACAACTTACCCATGCTATCATGGCGTCCCAGGAAAAGAGCGTGGTAGTGGAGAAAATGCGGAGTTCTTGCGTTCGTTGACCCTATCATTTTAAGGTGTGGGCATCCTCCGGTATGGGGGTTACAACTAGTTGTTGACTCTTCATGGCCCCGAGAATGGTATAATCATTTTGAGCGAGTGATATAACTCGGATGGCTGTGATGCTAGACTTGAAGCACCAGTCTCCGACTCCAATCGACAGGGATCAATACGGAGATTACAGTGTGCTTCTAAAGGTCATGATTGTAGCGCACCAATCGATTTACTTCTCTAAGCGATTCAACCAGACGATAAACAACGAGCCTAGGCTTTTTAGTGAAGAATGCGTGGGATTTCGAGGTAACTCTCTCCAAACCGAAGCATCCATGAGAGATCGCGGCTATAATATATTCTTTTCCTGAGAGCTCGCATGGGTTCCTGAGTTTGGTAATGATCTATAGGTCAACAACCTTGTTTTGCATTGACACGAGTTTGGCTTTAATGATTTCGGACGTGTTGCGTGTTACACTTAGTTACTCTATGAGATCTTCAAGCTGCGGTCTGCAAGACCAATGAAGTTGTCGATAGCAATTACATGGTTAGTCAGCCGCCATTGCGCGCTGCGGAGTGAATAGATACCGTATTTATTATGTCATCTTCATCAGTATAGGCATATGCCTCGCTTACAATAATGGCTCCTCTCAAAGTATGCTATTGGTTTTTCAAGGAAAGCTAACCCACGTTGATCATTTCTCGGCGTCGTCGATTCGGATGATCAGACAAGATTCACGTCGTGCATGCCTCAAACACGAACTCGTCTTCTAGTACGAAGGTTATATAAATTAAAAGGGAAGAAAGCTCAAATATAGTCCTGCTTAATGTTATATGCGCTTGTAATTATCTTCTACTCTACGATTGCAGACACCTAATAAAACCCGATTGAGAGTGAAGGTGTGTATCCGCAAGGGTTGTTACCATTAGGGCTAGCATGTCCCTACTTGTTATTTCCTAGAATAGTTATGCTGCGCCTACAGACGACACCGGTAGGTGAGGAGAGTTTACAATTCTTCTCTTATCTAGCCGTAGCTAGCTGGTATCCATGAGCCGTAATTGCTAGTAAGCGGCCCAGGATAGATATCAAGTTATTTTGGAGGGCGGGGCTAGAGTTTTGCGGGGGAGCGTTAGTTAAGGTCATATACACATCGTGCAGCAGGAGCCTTGATTTTCTGTCGAAGCGGCAGAGGCTGTAATGCGAAGTCATGTTTGGGCGGTTCTTCCCGACTGTTACATACTAGGTACATCGGCATCAAGTCACATCGTAATGGCTGATACCCCTCACCAAGCAAATGATGAAATGGAGAACCCATGGGAAACTTCAACAATTGTTGTTGGGGTATGTCGCAAAGTAATACTATCTATCGTTATATTATGGTGTGATATCACTGTTCGCTGGGCGTCTCGAGGAAAGAAACTCGGTTAGGTGGTGTGGATTTAAATGCCTGCCCCAATGCAAGAAGAGCGGAGAAGCTTGTGACGGGCTGAGTTTTGGAGCAACACCATAAACGACGGAGTTTTGGGGTTTCCTTCAGACGATACAGCGGACTTGAACTAATTAACCCTCCTAAAATATGGACACAAGTAGGAAGAAAATGCTAAAGGATGACAACAGGCCGTCTTGCCTGAGTTCGGTACCAGATTTGTCTCTGCTGATGATCTGACCCATCCAAGGTCCAGGGTGATCTGGACAATATGGACAGTAATCTGGACATCAGCAGACACTTCAAGCACCAAACATAGCAGGGGATGCTTGAATGATCAGCTTGTCTTCATCAACATTTCGACTGGGTTTTGTTCCAGCTCTGCATTTGATGCCGGCGGCACACTAGCATTGCATGCAGCTACTTTCGAATAAGACGGCGCTATGCACTGTACACTTCAAATGCAGTGGCTCATAATCACGACGGTTGCTAATTACGGCCATGTTGTTTTGGGGTTGACCGTATTGCATCAGATCCGACCGGTCACAGAGCAGTATCCCGATTGCCGTCTATTCAGTAATTCCTATCTCAGCTAACCGCCATGAAGATAGGCAACAGCGTCGTTCTTACAGATTTCTTTTTCCTCGTCACATCAAAGTCGGGGTGTGACGAGGGTGGGCGTAACTAACGAAGTATTTTTCACCAATATGCAAGATACTTCTCATATCTACCACTCCTAATAAGGACTAAGCCTCATGGTCCAACGTAGTTATAGATAGCTCTTCTGTCCTGGGGTAATGCCACACACTACATGCAGCAGCCACAATGATCGGCGACAGGCGAGGGCGAACCCAACCCACGCGACGCATGGTTCGAAACCGAAGGCTTTCGAGAAATGGCACGGTTTATTTATCAGAGGGAGAGTAAGGCATTCTTACCCTTGGTTCGACACAGTGTATTGAATAAATCTCGAAGCTTGGCAGCTATAACCGGGTCCGAGTCAGACCCGTTTGTCTCGCTACCGAAGATCTGACAATCGCCATGAGTCTCTTCAGCCTCTTGATCAACGCTAAGTCAGCGCATCTCGCCCGATTTGGAAGGATAACGGTCATGCCCAATATCACTGTTGAATCTGGGATGAATTTGGCCCTACCGCCTGTCCCGAACGAATCAGGCGAGGGTGAGACGTTCCATCTCTGTGTTGTTCAATGTCAGCCCAAAGAGACGATTGACGAGGTGGCTGCACCGTGATGGCTGCATGCGACGCCTACTGGTCGCTCTTCGGCGGCCGTACTGCTGTCAAGCTCGTGCGAAAGCCAATCCCATCTCGTCCCAAGGGCACTAACAGGACCCCGTTAGACCAATCACTCCTATGAATAAAACATGCCGGCCCAAGGCCTAGGCCAACCTGCCTACGTTCAGCATGGTCACTGATGATGATGAGACACACGGTGAACAACAAAGGCTTGGCCGTGTACGGTGTTAAATCGGCGAAGTTCTGCGATGTTAACAACACAGGGGGCGAGTTGTGCGAGTTCAAGATGGAGCTCGCAACTTCACATCGTTTTAGGCTGCCGGCCTCTACTAAGTAGGTCGGGTTTTGCAATATCCGGGTATGAACCCCGGGAGGCCGATGCTTTTGCTCCTATGCTGTGTAGCGTTCACTCCTCCACACTAGTTGGACGAGAATTGCACAAGTACCGGCATTTGAGAGGTCGTGCTTGATATAAGCAGCTGACCTCGTGCGAGAGCATTATTAAACGGTAAGTAATTGGACGAAATCCCTGTTCTTACCGCTTTGCGAACGAAAGGCTTCGCACTAGGTTGTACAAGCGTTGGTCGGATTGATCTCTGTATACTGGCTGGGGCTGGGGGCCTGGGTAGAGCGGGCGAGAGAGTTCCGGGAATTTTTGTATTTCAACATACCGGTACGGAGGTTGCGGCCAAAAGTCTTGATTATCCTTGGCACTGCAACATAGTGTTAATAGCGAAATCTTATACGGTTTGGGCATTAAGCAGCTCTTAGCAATTAAAACTTAACTTTTTATTTTAATTATTAATAGTTAGCGTTTTTTACTGTTTTATAATATTTTTTTAATTATTTTTTTTTGCGTTAATAATATTTATAAAATTTAATTTTAATATTTATATTTAAGCTTTTACTTTTTATTTTAAAAGCTATTTAAAAGCTTAAATTATTAAAAAAATAAGTTATATATTTAAAAGCTTTTTTAGTTTAATTATTAAAGCTAAAAAATATAATTATTAGTTTAGCTAAAGCTTTATTTTTTAAAAATTTATTAATATTAAGCTTTAAAAAAATTATTTAATTAAGTTAACTAAAGCTTAAATAAATAAAATTATCGACTTTTTAATTTTAAATAAAGCTAACTATAAATATTTTATTTAAAAATTAGCTAATAAAATTAATAAAAATAATTTTAACAATTTTTTTATTTTATAAAAAATAATATTATAAGCTTTAAAGTCTTATAGTTTTAATAATATTAAATATATTATTAAAGCTAGCTTAAAAAAATAAAACTTAATTTAGCGTTTAAAATAATATTTAATAGTTTATTATTAGACTTTTTTTTAATAAATAACTATTATTTAAAGCAATAAAACTTTTATTATTATTTTTGCGCTAAAAAATAAATAAAAGGTTTAAAAATAATTTTATAAAGTTTATTTTAATATTATAATATATTAGCGCTAAAAAAGCTTTAAAAATTTTATATTTTAAAATTATTTTTATTATTTTATAATAAAACCAAGTTATATTTAGCTAAAAAAAACTATTATAATAAAATAAAAATATTAAAAAATAATTAATAAATATAATAAAAGCGCTAAACTAAATATTAAAAAAAAATAAAAGTTAAAAATAAAAATAAAAAAGTTTAGCTTTTAAAGTTAAAAAAGTTATAAGCTAAAATAAAAGTTTAATAAATTAACTAGCGCTTAAGTTTAAAACTTAAAAAGCAGCAAAATTAATTAAATATAATATTATAAAAAGGTTTTAAAGCTAAAATTTATTTTTTTTATTTAAAAAGTTTAAAAATAATATTTTAATTATTATATTATTATATAAAAAAATAACGCAACTTTTTATGCCTTAAAATAATGCTATTAAATTTAAAATAAAGCTAATATTTAAATAATAAAATAGCTGCTTAACTTTTTAAACCTTTTTGCGATTAAAAAAGCATAGTTTATTTTAAAAATATAAAAATCGATTAATTAAGCTATAAAAAAAAAAAATATTAGCAAAATAAAAAAAGCATAAAAAATAAAATAAAAGAATTATTTTAAAAATAAATATTATTATTTAATTAAAAAGATTTTAAGTTATATATAATAAATAATTTTTTTTATTAGCTAAAATATTTATAAAAAAAACATTTAGTTATTAAATTTAATAAAAAAAAATAAGTTAACACTTAAAAAAAAGGCTATATAAATAAAAAAAGCTAAAAAATAGCTTTAAAAGCATAATATAAGCGTATTTATATACTTAATAACGCTTTATAAAAATAAAAAAAGTAATATTAAAAAAATAAAGGAATTAAAAGAAATAAAGGCATTTAAATAAATAAATAAAAATAATAATATTTATTTTTAACTTTATATATTAAATTTTATTAATGGGTTTAATTCTTATAATTATAGTAGATTTAGCGGTGTTAACTATTATAATTATAGTGGATTTAGTGGGCTTAGCCGCTATAGCTATCGCGTTAAGAGCTTTTGTTAGGTTGCACTGTATGGAATTGCCAGGGATAATCAAGACTTTTGGCCGCAACCTCCGTAGTCTATTGGCATGAGCCGAGCCTTACATGTGGGGTTAGCTATTTCGAGAATAGAGTTGTCTGACATCTATAAATCCGAATCAATCGAACACGACTGAGGAAAGGGTGAAAGGGTGCGGCCCGACATGCAGCACGGGAAGTAATGTACGAGATCCTTACTTGGTAGAGATGGGTTTAGTCAGTAGAGCAGGCGATTCTATCATACCATACCCTCTCTGCCAGTGTCCAGCTCTAAAGATGAGACATTTGGGGGCCACGACATCTGGAAACTGTGGCGGCTATTTTCTATAAGAGCGGTCGAACAGCAGAACTAAGGGGTCGTGACCATATCAGCAACCTATCCTATCAAAGCCAATCATGCTCCCTGTGCGCTGGAGCGTAGGGCTGAGCAGTCATTTCATTCATTCGTTTCCCTACTAGTAGTACTGCTGGGTTTTTGTCATCGGTGGATGGGCCGACCCGAACCGGAGATAACTGTCGGCTGACCACCTAACTGTATCTTAACATGAGAAGTATTGACCTCTCTGGAGTGAAGGAAGGTGGATATACCTAATCACCAAGGAACTTTCGTCGTGGCTGGCGTCAGACCAACTGCGCCAATGCAAGAGTGTTGACTAACCTAGCAATGAAAAAAAAAACACGACCCTGAACCTGAGGCGGAAAGCGGTGCACTGGGTTAGTTCGGATACCGATGTACACTGCATTGTAGCAGAACTACCTATGGAATGAGGCAAGATGAGGCGAAGTCGGCAGTCATCATCGTATTGGTCTAGTGTCCGCCTTTCAACTCCCCCCGTGCATTGGCTTCTAAAGCTACATACTAACCTAAGTAGTAAGGATCCGAGTTATTAGGCTTACCATAAGACGGCAGCTTTGAGCCAGAGCCTGGTTATTCGCTCAGCGGGACAAGCCGAGTCTGATGCAACTCTGATCTGACTTGGCTGCGGGGCCGCACATCTCCCGTATAAGTTTAGAACCAACGATAATAGTTCCCTAATGGAGCATCGAGTGCATTGTGCAAGGCTGAGGGCCCTGGCCGCTGATTCACCACTAACGGACCGATTTATGTGGATTACAGACAGGCACGTTAACAGCATCGCGTATGTCCTACGTCGTCACCGGTTAGATGGGCGCAATGCCTGTTTTGTTGACCAAGCTGTTCTTACGGTGGTAGACGGGACTGGTTCCATCGCAACAAGGGGAGCTGGTGTGATACAACGCTCGTTGGCAGTGTGTTGCAACTGCATGCACCGAACCGACCAGCTCTGTAGCTCTGAGTAGCCGAGACCCAGGACTAGCGATTGAATCACGGTGAATGTCCAATCAAAGAAGCACTATCTAAAAGGGGCAGGAAAAACTTTAGGATTCTCTGTGTCCGGTTTGGGATGAAAACACTCTGCTAATGTATGAATGATGATGAATAACTGTATACCTCGATCCGCGTCGTTGGAGATCAATGTATCAATGTGTCCGCAACTGCATATGATACCTTACGGTCTTATTCACAATCTCCATATCGTATCATGTTCGATGGGTAAAGCGCCGCATTACTGCCTGAAGTTTGCTTGCTTGCTTATCTGACGTGTGTCCAATTCTGCAGTGAAGTGCTCCAACTACGGTATCAAACCCGAACACTACTTAATGAAACGCCAAACATACTAATAATCAAGAGAAGTACGACGCGAAGTCCGTGAGATCCGCCTAGCCCGAGCCGCACGTCTGTACTCATAGACTAGAATCAACAATCATGCTTACTTAGTAGAGACTGGGTATGTTGGGTCAAGCCTTGGACAATGAGCACATTGAGGGGCATGCGCGGGATATAATTAGTATTTACGATATCCCCAAAACTACTCATACTGCCAACCCAGGGGCGATTCTATTAAGAGACTTGGCTTTGAGGATTAATAGAGCCGTCACTAATGTGATGAGTGGACGAGAGTGCTTAATCGATAGTTAATAATATTAACCTTGGAGGAATGGCCAATACTGTAAGCCAATGCTTACAGTTCCTGCTAGAACCATAGTAGGCAGTGTACAGTACCTGTGTTCATGGTATCCCTAGAAAAGTATATTTAAGCGTCCAGGGTTAGGAGAATATAGGTACAGTACTTTGGCACGTGGCGGCGTTACCTGCGAGGAGGGTCCCCCAACCTCCAACATGCATTGCGTCGCAGATTTGTGGCGATAGATAGAACTTAACTATTACAGATTTGTACCCTGACAAGCGAATACTCCGTATCCATAACATGAAAAGACTTGCTCCTCAACTCGCGGGAGGTCATTCTTTCCTTCTCAAGTTCTCTATAGGCTCACTTAACAGTTGTAGTAATTACCTACTGTACATTCACCCAAAGAGATTACAGTATTGGGCACTGGAATAATGTCCCAGTGCTATGGATTCACTGATATTAGGAGACACCTCTCATTGGCTCACCTCCGAGACGCTGTTTTTACCCCAAGGAGTCCGTCTATTGTTATGTATGGGTAGAGGATAAGCAGAATATGGGGAAGCACGCTTTCCTCGTCAGCGGCGAAGGCTGACCATGCTTAGCATATCCTTCACCTTGTTGCGGATATGGACATGTAGGTATCCTGGCTGTGCATCACATAACGGCTGGGATTCTCAGACTAGGGTTGCTTCTTGGAGTTGATCTCTCCAGAGTCTCATCGTGGATCCTGATCAAGAGCCATGCTTATAATACCATTTCGACCTCGTGATCCTATCCGAAGCAGAATACCCTTGTCAGAGGAAATGCCATGCCTAGCTATACGACGATTAGGCAAGGATTACTCACTCTTTGTGGCGCCCTTGAATATCATATTCCTGATCATGTGAACTTGATGATCAAGCTTGAGCCTGATCTTCTGTCTCTCACCGCCTGCACTGCACTGCTCAACCCAACGGTGGAGTCTAGTATGACTCTTTGGGCGCCGGTACCGGTTTAGCCTGTGCAGACAGACAACAAATACACGTAATGAACGTACTGCTGCTGCTCTTCAGCGTCACCGCTGGCTGGTAGGTATGGATTGATTGCGCCGCGCATGTGCATTCGGCTTCTACTTGTATGGGCTGGTATTTGCGAAGGCCAAAGAATCTTGGTCTATGGTCGGGTACCCCATGAAGGGGATTGTCAGGGATGGGAGTGGATAACTACCTATCTAGCCAACACTACTTACTAAGTATGTACTGCTCATTGCGGATTCAGCTACGGAGAAAATAATAATTCTGGCATCGTCTTAAAAAATCAGACAAGGTCTGGCTCACGTCAAGATGGTAGTAGGGCGCCACATCCGCTATCACACCCGCTATCACATCCGGCATGCCTCCTTTCCCTGTCGCACCTCACCACATCATATAACCCCTGGTGTATGCACTAAATTGACTAGATAAGTACACTACATTTCTCGTGGAAATAATATCAATAATTGGCAGAGCATTGGAGACACTAACCGGGGAACAGTCGTTAGCGCGACTTAGACAGCCATTCGGGATGGTTGCCAGCACTTGGTGAGACTTGGCTTATTCGATCCAGGTTCCGCACAATCGGTTCGTTGAGAGACTGCGTTACCCAGGTCAAAGTACACCTGAAGTAGCTTCTTAAAACGTCATGCTACGCTAACGTGTTCGTGCTAATTCCTTTCCATGGACACGCTAGAAGACTTTTTTTGATACACTAGAAGGCTTTTTAATTCTATAGGACTACCAATCAATGCTTGACGTTGGAACCGTTAGATAGCACATCATTACTACGTACATATAGGTTATACCGGTAGGTATAATGAAGCACGGCAGACAGGTTCGAGAAGAAGTAAGAGGTGTTGTTGTGAAATGCCGTATCAGGTAGTTTTAAGCATGCGAGGACGGATATACGTAGTACACTAATGTAGTATACTACAGACACACATCTATACTAGGTCTAACTTAGTTAGTTTCGTATTGGAATTGCCAAAGGCTGCCGCGTCGGGAGCATTACATTTAAAGACGTGGGGGTTGTTGGTGGTACGAACTGTATAAGTCTGGTGTTGAGAATCCAACATGTTGGTTTCGCTAGTGCACGCACTCTAGAGCTGCACAACATAACATCAGTCGAGATTGGTGCGCGATAGACTTACCAGGTCTGACCGCAGCAATTACTGACATAAAGTACATTGGATGCATCGACCTCCTCATCCCAACTGGCAGGCATACATCACGTCCGAGCGCAAAGCGAACCTCTGTCCTTGTACTGGGATAAGTCAGATGATCGTGCGTATATGCGCCAGGGATTACCAATAAGTATTTCTTTTAAGTAAGCATTTTCGAGAAGAATTAGACAGGCCAGCGACCCGCTACTGTCAAATTGGCCTCTGTTTGTTCTACGTTTGTTGTGGATGGTTTCTCATACGTGGATATCGGCTGTGTTCTGGAAGCCTTCCTCGGCAGCCATGTCGTGGCAAAAAACCGGTGCTGAGATTTTGACGTACTACTTATACGTAAGCAGACTATTTTCCACACGCAAGGACTTACTCTTTTCTTTGAGCTGGCATACCAACCATACTACATTGCCAGCAAGAAGCCTGCCAAGGGACAATTACAGTAATTGCTAGCCTCCCTCAGCCCCAGCCTAAACCCCTTGTCCACATTCAATCTAAAACAGAGGGACATAGCGTGGCAATCTTAGAAGACGAGTGCCTGAGAAGTTCTATACTAGTATAGTCCCGGCAAAGCATCCGGCACTCCACTCCAAAGCGCCGGTTGGACGGTCGGGCTTATAATAAGCAGGGTGTTCCTGACAAGAGACGCCTCGTGGTCTCCAAGATCAAAGTGGTCGAAAGCAATTCTCGTGAGATCGTCGAACTAGTGTGGCAGAACTAACTACATAGCTCGGAGCTTCTACGTCAGCAACATCTTGCTTTTGACTCCTTATATGCCCTCGGGGCAGCTCGAACCGACCCACCAGTAAGTAAGGCGGCGCTGACGACACTACCAACACTTCAATTTCAACCGTCTGACCCCCTTTCACTTTGGGTTTTGTTGGCCTCCCACGGCCGCCGCTATTTGCTTGCTCAGTACTACCCACTTGACGGTGGTTCCTGGCCGGATGTGATCCGCGACCGCCGGCTAGGCGGTGATGCGTATTCCTGAGGCCAGCTGAGTCTACCCTACACTAGTCGCCGGGGATGTATTTTTGACATTGGCAATTTGCCACCGTGCGTAAAGGGTCTAAAGCTCTACTAAGTGTATCTATAGTGTAGACGTCAAGGAGGGAGAGTTTTGATAACGGGCGCTCCAATTTTCTGAGTGCAATGGTCCCTACCGTGGAACGCCGGGTAGAGCGCGGAGAAAGCGAACAGGAAAGGCTGCCATCCCATCGGGACCCCTGGGCCAATTGGTGAATGAGGCACCCGCCGAAAGAGAAAAAAAGTAGTGGTTTGCGAGCTCATATCCATCACACAAACAGCGCTGTAGACATGTAGTGTATGTATACTATACTACAAGTACAACAAAGAGCATATCATTTCGCCACTCTCATCCTTGGCTTGGCCAAGCAACGTCGCACCATGCTAGGACTGCGTACGCTAGTCGACCGCAGAAATCAAACCGAAGTCTGGTCTCATCTCACTTTACTTACCATTTTACCCCTGACCCGATTTGTAGCAAGCACTAGTGAGAATACTTTGACACGTGGGTGGTCGTTACTTGTACCCAGGAATTACGTGGGGGGAAAATATTAAAAATTTGGACATAAGGGAATTGCCTGAGACTATTCCCGGGTCGAGTTACATGTTAGAGATGGTTGTACTATAAATGAGCGCACCCGCAAAAAGGCAGATGGAGATACTGTCTCACCGGTCCGAGAGGGGGTGTGTGCGCTTGCGAGGCTCTCGTCTAGCCGTGAGATAATCACTGCATACGCGGGCCCTCGGATCCTGAAGCCGATGTCGTGGTTGTGAAACATCAAACCCTTAATTGTCAGCTTAGCACGCACGTTTGGGGTCTATCTGGGGTCGGGAAATAGTGTATACTACTGTAGTGTAGGCCAGTCTACTAATAATAACAATCAAAATAACCGCACCCTACCACCCATGATCCATTCATACGCTATCACGAAGACAATGTCACAATCCACCGGGGCGGACGACCCGCTGAGCTCTTACTCGCTGGCGGCAGTAAGAGGGTGCTGACCGGGTAATTTATCGTCTCGCCGCGGCGGGCAGCGGCAGAAGAATGAGAAAGAGAACCGCCGCGAGCGTGGTGTGACCAGCTCAACAGTCCGGGTTAATTTTTTATTTTTATTTTTATTTTTATCTTTTGGCGGGGGAGTGTTTCTTCTCGCCTGTATCGACTGCCAGCGGTCTCATCAAGGGGCCGGGCCGACGATAACAATGAGAGAGAATGACGATGATGCTGAGATGACGACGATGGGGAGGGAGGCGTAGGCGGGCGACGAAGACGACTGGATAGTCGATTCCGATGCCGTGGGTTGAGCCTTGCGGCAGCCCATCACGTTGCGACACTGCCCAATGCCCTGCAGCGACGACGGGCTATCGTCGGGTAGGCGACCGCACGAGGCTTGGCGATGCCTTTTCTGCACAGTCTGCGTCATGGTGGACTGCCGTCCCAGCAGTCCGGGACTGTCAAGCCCAACTTGCGCCCATATCCATATCCTCCCGATCAGACGGTCCAATCCTGTCGTTTGGCTGTCTGGTGCCGGGCTCTCCGGGCCTCGCGTTAGCATCAGAATCAAGATCAGGTTTCGGCTCGGCTGTGGTACAGTGGTCGTTCAAGCCTTGTCGAGCATGCATGGAAGCACAGTTTTGGCACAGCTCGACGAACGAGAACGGCGGAGCAGGGGAAGGGATAGGTCGATCTGCTCGTTACCCATCAGCAAGTGCGCATATTCCTTCACCGCTTGACCGCTGTCTTCCAATTGTCGCCTAGATTAGGGACTCTAGGGACACTCCGCTCGAATGCTCGGCACGCCAGGCTCCACCACTCAGCTTTCTTTCCGAATGCTGCCAATGAGGAGGGGTTTCGACATGGCCGGCTGACTCGGTGTCGATGACCATTTTGGGGGGGGTTTTTTTTTTGTTTTTTTTTTGCGTCTCGCTTTGTCTGGTCGGGCGTTTTCAGTTTGTTGACTTTTGCGCTATCTACATATACAGCACACTATACTAATATTTTTTTTATGGCGCTGTTATTACCGACCCACGTATCATCCATTGCTGGGAATGCCTGGTATATAATTAGTGTACTGCCAGAGTACTCTCTCTCTACATACCTACCTTGTCAGTAGTTTCGCTGTGACCCCCCTGGTCGACCTGTCCCCAGTCCCAATCCCAGGAACCCATATCGGATGAATTCGCCTTGTACTCGTACATATATACTATACCTACCTGCATGCAGGCCATGCATTCTCATAAGGCTTGGGGAGATGGGACTCCGGCACCCATTCCACCCATCCACGTCGATGTACGTGTACATTGTATCTCATCATGATGACCATGGCCGCTTAGGTTCCACTCGTGAGTCCACTTCTGGGCTCCATGATGCCGTACGGGTAGCTGGTCCCATGAAGTTGGGACTTCGACGTCTCCATATGTACTTTCTTTTGAGCATCGCCGGTTACACTTAGCACGGTTGGAGGGATCTTCTATTGTGCTCCCACTTGGGCCTTGATCCCGCCCTACACTAGACGGCGACTGTCACCGCTGCTTGCTCAAATATTAAAATAACCTTAATTACCCGTAGCCTGCCCGCCATGGACAAGCCGGGCCTATACTATCAGCTGCGCTGCCATTATACTTTCATCGCTACCTACATTAGCTGTCATTGCAAGATTCCTACTTGGTCTCTTTCTAATGCCAAGCTAATACACGGTTCCGATCTCTGGTTATCCCCATCTTACCTCATCTTACATGCCTTAGACGCCTGTTCGACTTGGGCACAAAGACGTCTGCTCACTCAAACCTTGTCTCTTGCCTGGTCTCACTCAGCATATTGTGGTATAACCGCTGGGTTGCTGGCTGTATCTGTTTAAATTAGCATCCTTGAATTCTTTTTCAGACATCCGAACGACCTTGACTTCTGCCTCACTCCCAATCCTCGTTGCTTCTATAGCACCCTCGATCCTGCCGTGCGTTCTTTGTAGCGGGTGATTGTCGGCCTAGATCATCGTGATGAGACATAATTCTTTTACGAGGACATCTAGTCCTTCTATTAGTGATGGCCACGCATCACTCCCGCCATTTCCGAGCCGGCAGCTGCTTGTGCTAGGTATACAATACCTTCATCATAGCCAAGCAAATAGTTAAACTAACATTACGTTTACCAGCAATTTGCCGGATTTGTGAGCCAATTGCCTTTATGGGAATCTTTCCCTATGTGTATTTCATGATAGAAGATTTCCATGTCACCGATGATGCCAGCAGAATCTCATTCTATGCTGGCATGGTTACCTCCGCCTTCACGTTCGCTGAGTTCTCGACTGGTATTCTGTGGGGAAGGTTGAGCGACAAGATCGGAAGGAAACCGGTGCTCTTAACGGGGTTGGCTGGCACGGCACTGAGCGTTCTCGTCTTTGGTTTCGCCCCTAACCTCACTGTCGCTCTCCTCGCCCGAGCAATTGGCGGGCTTCTCAACGGGTACGGTCTTAGATCGTTATAACCGATTCGAGACTTCGATTGCTAAACATTATCTAGGAATATGGGCGTCTTGCAAAGCACCGTGGCAGAGCTTGTGACTGCCAAGGAGCATCAACGTGGGTCTAAAGTCACAGTCATACCCCAGGAAGTGCAATTACTGAACGAATGACAGCTCGTGCTTACACCATTATGCCCGTAGTATGGTGTCTGGGGTCAGTTATCTCCTTGATACAATCAGTCTTGGAGCTGACTCGCTGACTTTGGTTTAGATCCATCATTGGGCCTATGATTGGAGGCGCACTCGCACGACCATGCATCAGTTATCCGGGCCTCTTCTCACCGGGCACGATTTGGGACCGCTATCCATATCTGCTTCCAAACCTCTTCAGTGCCTTCGTCGTGCTTATTGGTGTCATCAATGGCTTTCTGTTCCTCGAGGAGACGCATGCTCAGAAGAAAATGCAACGGGATCGTGGATTGGAATTGGGCGACTGGATTCTGTCCAAATTCACAGGTTTCCGAAAGTGTACCGAACCCCGAGATGAGAAGGCGAAACTTTCGGACCGCGATGAGATGCGACCCCTTCTTGATCACGATGAACAATTACCGACATACCGAACAAATGAGAACACGCCAGTTAATTCACCTCGCCTCAGATCCTCCTCAGTGGCAACGATTACTCCGGACTCGTTAGATTTGAACCAAGCAAAAGACTATGTGGGCGTGGGTATCTCGCAGACGTTTACCCGGCCGGTGGTCCTGAATATCATTTCTTTCGGTATCTTGGCTTTGTGAGTACTTGTCGCTCAGGAGCACCCTTGCTCTCACTAACTCAAGATCTAGCCACACAATGACGTTCGACCAACTGTTGCCGGTATTTCTAGCGACAGCACCACCCAAGGACAAAATGGAGACATCTCTTCCCTTCAAATTCGTCGATGGATTCAACCTTGACTCGAAAACAGTGGGCATCATCCTCAGCATCCAAGGAGCATATCAGCTGCTCATTAACATGTTCCTGGTTCCGAGAGTTTTGAGGCGCTTTGGAGCCTTGCGATCATTCCGTTTCATCGTTGTCGCCTATTTCCTACTATACCTGGTCACGCCGTACCTCGTCCTCTTGCCTCCGGCTTATCGTATGGTCGGACTAGCCGTCGTGCTAGCGTGGAAGTGTACATTCTCAACCATTGTCTATCCAAGCAACGCGATTCTCACAGCGGACTCGGCGCCCAGTCGACTGGCACTTGGTACTATTAACGGCGTTGCAGCTTCGACGGCTAGCTTATGCCGCGCTTTCGGACCGACAATCTCGGGTATCCTCTACTCCATTGGCCTCAAGTCTGGATATTCTGGCTTGGCATGGTGGTCTACCGCCCTCGTTGCAATTGGCGGCGCCGTAGCCGGGCTTCTGATTCCAGACCCAGCTAGTCACCCAGTCTGCCACGACAACATAAATGCGCATGGTTGCGATGTAGAGGTCGCCGAGCAGGGTCGAGATTAACATCGCGTGCATGAGATGGCACCGGATGGGTGCTCATGAGAGAATGCATAGGATCGGTTTCATTTTAGCGATATTTCTAAAGAATTCCCTGGGCGTTTGTTAGACTTGGTTCCTCATCTTTCGGCGCATCTCATATTATTCCCCCACGGTTCTATTGTCTTGGCGACTTTGGCTATGGCCAAGGCTTCTTTTTCTCCTATCACTTTTCATGTCTCGAAAGCGACCAGATTTCTCTTCCGCGATACCCTCTTCACGTTCACAGCTAGCCTGTTTCACCATCGGTTCATTTAACCTCGAGACGAACGGGTTTTGGTTCATGACGTCGTACATGCATAGACTGGGTTGGGCAACTGAACAATATGATCACTTGTATACTCTTTATAGTTTTACGTTTATTTTGCTTTTCCATGCACTCATCGGAGGGATAAGAAGGATACATATAGGAATTACGAGGGTCATCTGCTTACGATTTTTAATATTCCTATTTCTTACACGCCCACTCTCACATATTGGGTGTGTGGTCTGCATAGGCGGAAGGATGCCTGGGTTAAGGGAAATTTTAGGAACGGGCAGTGTAAAATCCTTGGGTTCAGAATCTCTCATTACGGTTGCTGTGAACTGGCGTTATAATATCGGGCACTATTTCTAGCTACTATTTTATTTAGCTTCGCAAGCTCACGGATGGCAGGATATGAATACATAGGGAGCAGTCTTTGGCAATCTAATTTTCCAATTTATCCGCAAACGCAACCTCCACCAACTGTGTTTAACTCAGGTATGAAGCCTGTATTATATACAGTCCACTTATATGAGACCGTAGCGGTCTGGGTCATCAAGCATTATATTCTAGAATATAGGGGTATAGTGTCATTTAGTCATCCTGCCAGAATACATGAGAAACACCAAAAGGTAGCGGTAACCCATGTGGAATATGTGTGAAACCAAGCTAGATAGATCACCGCGCTATTCTTCCGCATAACACAACATCATCGCCGAGTGGCATCCAAATTGTATCGCAAAGTCTTGCCACAGGCCTATCAACATTGGTTCGTGGAGGACTCACGGTGACACCTCCCTGCCCAAGCCAAATTGGGGCAATCGTGACGATGACACTATTAACTAGGCTAGCTTCCTCACTTAGCAATGAGTTGATAACCTCGCCACCGCCCTCAATCATAATGCTACGAAGGTTCTCCTGCCGCACAACCGTTAGGATGATTCGCCAGTCGAGGCGACCTGTTTTGCCTTCGTCACCACGCCCAGGGTTCAAGACTATGAACTTCCCCCCTGCATCTTCCAATATCTGCCTCTTAGACAGAGGCGGTTCCTTCTCGAGCGTTACGATATAGGGCGCGAGACCTTTGCCCTCGCGTGCTAGCCGCATGACCTTGCTACGGGCAGTAAAATCCCAGCGTAGATGCGGATCGATGATGATAGGCCGTGGTTGGTGAGTTGTGATGACGTTCCCGCTACTACTGCTCTCATCCATATTCTCGCCCGTCATACGGCGTCCGTCGTCGTCGTCGTCACCGTCACCAGAAAGCTTCTCATCAGCAGCAGCATCCAGCCGGGAGTTCAACCCCGGGTCATCCGCAATAGCAGTTCCAACGCCGACGCAGATGGCATCATGCCGGCTGCGCAAGTAGTGCGTCATGGCCTTCGACTGAGGTCCGCTCAGTGCAGTGCGGATGCCAGGCCCTAGTGCCAATGCCGAGTCTAGCGATGTGGCGAAGGTGAGGGTGACGAAGGGGAGGGCGGCGTGTGGTGACGGTGCATGAGATGCGGTCATTGGATTTGAGAAGGAGGAGGAGGAGAAGGGTGGCAGGTGAGGCTCGAGACGCTGGCGCTCGGCTGCTGGGAAGTAGAGCGGTGCTTCTGCCATTGTAGCTATTGTGATCAAGAAAGGTAGATGCTTAATGCTTGAACTAGAGAGGCATCTGAATTTGGAGTTTTCACACCGAGGGAAGAACTGGGAGATGCTTGTACAGATATTATTGTGTTGACATATAAAATTCACGATCGATTTGTATGATTGAGCAATTTGAAGCTAACTGGAAGGTCTATCCAAGGCTCTTAAAAATGTTGTTGATATCATCATACTTTTCAATTTGGTGTAGGTAGGTTCATGCTCTTAGTGGGGAGGAAGTGCCTGAAAGCGAACTACTATACGGAGTATAGTGGTATTACTTAGGTAAGTTAAATATACACCTCATGTACTATAATCATTCTCAAGATCAAAACAAAGGATGTTGTTAAATGGATTACACTAGATATTCTGTATTTTTTTTTTTCTCTTTTTTTTTCTCTGGAAATCCGACTCTTCTTTCTTAAAGCATCCATTATTTGGATAAGTGAGTGCAATGCGGTTATAACGTATATATAGGACAGTGTAGTCCTAGAAAAAGCACTGTTATTGACCAAGACATGCTTAGATAAGACCCCGTCGACTAGACTAAGTAGGCAATATTCGAGAATGAATTCGCCAAGACGGTTCTATAGTAGTCGTTTCCGTCACAACAATACTACTACTACGTATGTATAAAGCTTCTTCACAGCCGCAAGCCACCCTCCAGGTTAGTGTGATGTGTAAATTACGAAAGTAAATTACCACAGTCTAATTCAAGAGGTGGAAGAAGCCAGCGCTACTTACCGGTGCGCACACAGTCGACCGTCTTCCAGGGCAGGGCGGGGTGACATTTGGTGATAGTATTCTCATCATCTCAGCTGCTATACCTGGACCGGCCGTGTGTGTACACCGAGTTTTGTTCCCGACGGGTCTCGGCCGACTAACGGTATCGTCGGATCCAATATACCAAATTCGGTCCACCGGACCCATCGTCTTCATACCCAACCCAAAGATGACGATTCGAAGGTAGCGAGAAACGAATGGTAACCTGGACAGGATACCATAGCCAGGCTGCTGGAGGCACACATGGTAGCAGGTATTCGCAGAGAACCATGGCACATCGTTGGTCAATCTTACGTCAGATCATATACTAAGTAGTACACTGCACTGCGTCGAGGTACAGATACATCGGAAAAGAAGTCGGGAACAGGCGCCCAAAGCAGTACGACAGGCGAGAAGGAGTCGTACGTGGACTCCTTCGGACTTGCATATATACAACTATAAACCACACAAATTCCAGATCTGGATGGATACCTGCATTCAGACCGATAAAGACGCGCGTGGCTGCGTCAATCATTACCCCACGAGGGCTGAGGCGCAGCGACAAGTCCATTCGCCATCATACCACACCTTGGCCCCGCGCTGCCGCTGCCGCTGGCTCTGCAATCTACGTAGTACATAGTACATATTATCTGCACTCGCTCTGCGCTGGTGCTGTAATAGGCATCGCGTGGGGGGTGTGCTCGTAGTATGGCTGCAGCTATTTGTCTGATATTTGATGGGTTTCCAAGTTGGCGAGGGTCGTGGGTAGTGCAGGTAGTTCCTCGTCAATTGTCAGACATCCTGGTCCTGAACCCCCGTTGCATCTGCATCCTTACCGAACCTACTGAGTAGGTACATGCAAATCCCATGCTCGGTTTATTAATACCTATCTACCGGTACACGACGACGTGAAATGGTCGAGAAGTAATGCTGATATGTTAACGCCGGGAATACGGGTGTGGGTTGGCGGCCTCCTTTCTCCGTGGTCTCCCTTATAGTAGACACTATTCGTGTACTTGCCGGGTACTATTTTATATCAGAGTCCTTTTACACTATGCGTATACTTAGCAGAAAACACAAGGGGGACCGTCAACCGATTGCGTACGTAGTACCCCAATGATCTACCTACCGGGATATTATAACAACATAATCAGTAAGCACGAAAAGATAACATCGTCTATACAGATGTAGAAAGAGAAGAAAAAGAAAAAACCCCTAAGAAAATCGAATAGAAGTAGTTTGCCTGCCACAGTGTGCCCAAACGAGGTGCTAGCTTAAGCCAACGTAACACCGCTGGCCTAAGCCTGTGCTTGCTTTTGCACTGATTTAAACCGTAATAAGAGGTAGTTAGATTTAGCTTAGCCGACTTCCTAGGAAGCCGGTCCCTTGAATGTTCGTTCGGCGCGGTTTTGATCCGCATGTACGGGGGTCTGCGGCGATACTGCTCCGAATATCGTACCAGCCCGTTAGCCAAGCCTGCATTGATCCTAGTCCGAACTAGCTGGAAGCTGTACTGGTACATATACTCGATCATACGTAGTGGATAGATCTATCACGTACTTCCTGGCCGATGATTACCACTCATGAAATTGGCCTGCTCATATAGATGCGGCAGTACTGGCTTAGAATCTGTACTTCGAGTTGACTACCTTGTTGCGACGTTCTTTGGATCTTAAGGTCCTTGGTCTCTGACTCCTTCAGGCCAGACGGACTTCAGACCCAGATATTACAGCTCCGTTCTAAACGTTAGGATTTACTTCTTATCGTGAGGTCCCCTTGCGTTCAGTATGAGCGATTTACGTAGTAGTTGAACCTTGGTAGTCTCAGCCGTATGGCAGTAATGTATCTGATAATACCTACGTACCTAGTGGCTAACCAGTAGTCTTTTATGATGCTCGCATCTAGCTATTCCGGTACGTCCGGTGGCGCCCTATACTCTAACGAGTCTCTTTGCAAGTTAAGTTTATTCTAACACTGCTTTCCTCCTCGCCGTTCCCCACGAGGCAGTTTTATTTATTTATTTTCCGATACTCCAAGATCTCTCTTGATATTTCCGGTTTCTCCCCTTCTTTTCATTTCCCCTCTCTTGCCTGCTTTGGTTTCGGGGATCTCCTGGATAAGGAATGGGGCTAGTTGAGGCTTACCGCAAGTGATTTGAAATAACCAATGTCGTTGTGCATTCGGTAGCTAGAAGCAAGGCAGCTCCCAACCAAAGTTCATATCATTTGTGCTAGAGTGCAAATAGCTGAAGGGACAGCCAATGCTCAAAAAGATCGAAAACTTGTATTGCAACGCGAAAGGTAATAGTAATAATAGATGCCGAATACATAGAGCCGATATGTTATATCTCAAGTTCGTGTCGGGCTACTATAATAGACTCGATATTTTATAAGAGGTTGGTCAGCTGGATTTATAATTGGCGAGGTCCCGATGGGAAAGGTTTTAAAGCTTTAATACGTGATGAAAGTTTGGTTATAATCTCTTGGATTTAGTGTTGCATGCTAGTAAATACTTAAGTGCCTAAGTATATTAGCAATGTCTTCGCAATTAATAGATAAAACTTGGAAGCATATTATTAAACTACATAGTATCGCGCAAGATTTGTAGTCTATATTTGTTTATTTAAAACATCTGACCAACTATGATTAAAAGGATTTCTAGAATTTATTTAAATGGTATTTATTATCCGGCTGGCCAATCATAGGGCTGTCGGCCGCACCAGCTCATCTGCAAAACACGAAGATATCCAACCAGATACTAATACAAAGCTGTTAGCCTATCGCCGTTAGTAGAGATGAGTTTAATCACCGGGAATGTACACTAGTTTAATGGTATCGAAGAAGGGGTTCCTGTAGGGACCACAAGTGATGATGTTGTACGGAGTACGCAGCAATTATATAGTGCCTAGGTACCTGCTCGCCTGCCTGGAATAGCGAAGTGACTTAACTGTACCTAACCTAACAGAACTAGGCTAAGCCACTGCATGGCTGTGCAGGTGTCACTCCACTTTGTAAGTCAACCCGGCAGGTATGCTCGGTATGGGGGGACTTTAGAGCCCACCATACCTGTCAGTTGGGGTTTACCTCTGTATTAGAGCTCTGACCCACATGCACTATAAGTACACTAAGTACCTGCATGTAGGTAGCCAAGTAGGAGAATCCAATCCACGCGGTAGTTTTGCTTCGCCACAAACGAAACGCAATCAACCATCCAGGTGGCCTGTAGCATGGTTACTATACAAAGGAACAGAAAAGAACGTGAAACCTCTCTGACGCCCCCCTTCAAACACGAAGACACCGGTAGGTTTGTTCCATAGCGCAGTCTGCGCCTACACGCACGTGAGCATTGTTTCGCCAGCGTTTCCGGTAGAGCCGAGTTAATTGAGTCCTCGACCCTTTTACTTCTCTTCCTTGCTGTAGAACCTCTCTCTTGTCTCTGCATCAAGTCCCAGACGTCGCCAAGACAAGGACAAGCAATCAATCAATCAATCAATCAATCAATTAATCAATCAACCAACCACGACAAGCACCTGCAGTACCACACAAAACCACACCACATCATATTCATATCCATCTATAGCGCGTCGTCGTCTACTTATTCGATCGAGCAACCACTGAGTGCACAGTGAATCGATTTGCCCACCGGCCTCGTCGCTCTTCGCTCTTCGCAAAACTCCCTCTCTACACCGGTCTCTCTCTCTACCCCGCAATATCCGGCCGCCCACGTCTCCAAGAATGTCTCACAAATACGACGATCCGCCCGCATACCACGGCAGTCCTAGTCCCCAGGCGCCGCAAGCCGCGTACCACCAGCAGCCGTACAGCGGAGACCCGAACTACCCCGGTTACTCGCCGGGGCCGAACATGGGGTACTACCAACAGCAGCCAGGAGGCTACCCGCCGCCGCAACAAGGGGGCTACTATCCACCCCAGCAGCAGGGCTACGGCCACTACCCGCCCCAGCAGGGGGGTTACTATCCGCCCCAGGGCGGCTACTACCAGCAGGACGGTCGTGGCGCCGCCGGTGGTGCAGCGGGCGGCTGCTTAGGTGCATTGCTGGGTGCTCTTGCATGCTGTTGCTGCCTGGATATATTATTCTAAGTCCGCGAGACGTCCTGCCGATGGTCCGGTGAAAGTGTGGTGGAATGCTGATTGGAGGGGGGCAATCAATGCGCTGCATCGACATGCAGCGTGCTCGGACGAGGAATATGTCCTATGGGAAGGGCCCCGTGACGCGGTGGTCCCGGGAGGAATTGATGAAACGGAAGGGAGAAGACAGCTGTAACGGCCACTGGGATACGACTTGCCTTCTATGCGGCGTCTATCCAAACAAAATCATTAACCATTCGTGGAAATGACTGCGGACGTCTACGAATGTAACCATTGTCGGAGGGGGTTCGGCCACTTATTGCATTTCAGTCGTTTGAGGCAGGGCGGATTCATTTGGTTGTCAGGGCTGGCGTTCAGGTCTAGGAAACAATCACAATATGCTACTTTGTAATAGCATCGAGTTGGCCGCATATTACTTTCTTCCTCGGCAAACTTTACGAAACGGCAGCGGCCTTTGCTAGAGGTATAGATTTCAATATTCTACTGCTACAACTCGTCGCATGCGTCTAATATTCCACCATTCTTATTTGTAAAGTATCCGACCTCGGGGTCGAATTGATATGCCCCTTTGTCAAATATCAGTTATGGGCGACGCCATTGGTCTTCTCCGTAGGGAAATCCGAGAATAGCTCTGCAAACTTCTCTTGTGCTTCCGTGACGCAGTCGTGTGAGTAGACCATCTTCTGCACCTCGGGACTTGCCCATTTATCCGGCACCGAATTGCCCTTCTTCCGTCCCTCTGCGAACTGACGATCGCGCTCCTCCTTAGCTTTCCCCTCGCCTAGGTGGAGTGTGCGCCCCGAAAACGCAGCCAGGTCGACGAGGGTAGATGTACGGTCCTTGCGCAGCAGCTCGTAGACCCTAAGAGCGCGCGAAAGCGCCTCCCTGTCAATCTTTCCGTCTGTGACGGGAAGTGCACTGACGCACTCGGCAACTACAGCGGCGTCTTCGATCGCCATTGTGGCGCCCTGGCCGAGATGTGGTAGGGTCGGGTGGCAGGCATCTCCGAGGAGCGTCACCGCGCCGAGCGTCCAGCTCTCCAAAGGCTTGTGCGAGCGCAGCCGCCACTCGCAGACCTCTCCCTCGGGGACGAGGTTCAGCATGCGCAGCACGAGGGGGCAGAAGTCTCCATAGACCTTTAACATGGCGCTCTTGTCACCTCGCGTCGTATATGTCACGCTAGGGGCCGCGGCGAAGTTGGTATCCGGCTGGCACGTCGATAGGTTGTAGATGGACTTGTTGCTGATTGGGTACGCCACAATGTGTCGCTTCTCCCCGATCCACCGTAATGCACAGTCTGAATCCAGCAGCTCGAGCATTTCGGGGTCTTTCTCCATGTCGGCGCGCGACAGCATGATACGGTAGGCCGCCTGCCCAGTGTCCTCGACCTCGGCTGAGCTGCCAATCGCCCGGAGCATGGCTGTCCGTACAGACGACTTGATGCCGTCCGCGGCGAGCAGGACGTCGCTTTCCACCTCGTATGCCTCGCCCTCGCGTGGTTTTACTGTAAAGAGTACTTTATCGGGGCCGAAACTTTTGACATTCTCCAATGCGGTCGAGAAATGGAAAGTGATGGCTGATTCCTTCTGGCAACCTTCGAAGAGGCTGCCGGCCAAGGATGCTCGGTGACCAACACAGTGGGGATAGCCGTACAACTCGGCGATGTCGGGCATCTGCACGAGAGATAGTTCTTTGTTTGTAGAGCCTTCACGGATACTTGAAGATGTGATTTTAGTCGCCTCGGCGAAGATCTTGTCCCAGCATCCCCAGCGGTCCAGGACACGCGCCAAGTTCGGGGCCAGTTGGATACCTGCACCGACGAAGCCCAGATTCGACGCGGTTTCATACACATCGATTTTCTTGAAGCCTTTCTTCGCGAAAGCGAGGGCGCTGGCCAGGCCGCCCATGCCTATATAAGAAGAAGCATGGTGAGTCCCGAGCCATTCTCTGCTGGGAGAAAGATAGGAGTGTTCTTACCTGCCCCAATCACTGATATCCGTAGGTCTTTCACGTCTGCCATGATGGTATAAGCCACGTCCCAAGACTAGTTGAGGTTGGTGAGGCCGAGTCTATTAGCCAGTTTTCTGTCACGGTGCGCAAGCCCCTATTTCAAGGAGCAATGCAGACGACGGAGCCGGAAGGAAACATCCATGGCCCCCGTCAAAAGAGGCATCACGGGCAATAAAAACCTCCGAAGATAACTCGTTAGTTGTCGCAAAGACGAGACGCACACGACCGTGGCTGCGATGTGGGGTGAATAGACACCGGGCCAGTACCCGGCTAATGAGGGGCTCAATTGGTTCCGGCAATCCTCCTGAGGATAGCCAAGTGGCTAGGAGAATCATTTTGCCTGGCGGCGACGAATTGCCCAGGGGACTTCTGACGTAAGAGGCGTGATTGGGGAAATGGCGTCAGCAGCAACCCCTTGTTACCTTGAGGCCCATGTATGCCATCAAAACGCCGATATTAGACGACGACAACCCTTAAGCATATCAAAATTCGGGTTGATGGCAGCTAACAAGTCAGTGTGCTCCTGACAGCTATCAGAAATTGGGGATATTGGGGAGAACATGGGGGATGAGGGGCATCATGACAGGGGTCCCGAGAGGGGTCCGAGTCAAGGACTTAGAGCTTAAGTATCTATTACTACGGCTTATTTGGCTAACAAATTTGAAGTCGTTCAGCTATATCGAATTGTAAATGTGAATGAAGCAGTCACGATCATATGATTACGAGGAGGGTCACATTCTAGCCGCCAAAATAATAGGTTACGAGTACCTGTCATATCATCACAAGCAAGTAAGATGAACAATGGATATGATCCAATAAGAATGAGTGATATAAGTCATATGGTCTGACGGCAGTTTCTCATGGCTATATGTTTCCCCGAAAAAAAAAAAAAAAAAACTATTCATTATCTAGGTTCGGCGGTCGTGGAACAAAGCTGCTGCACTCCTAGCAAAAGAAGAGTGAATATAACCATCTGCACCCCTGGCAACATACCTAGTAGATGCTTTCTTTTCTAATCAAAGTCCAATTCCTCTTAACTATAGAATCTATTTGACATCTGTCAATGACTTTGAAGTAACTAGCACGTGAAGCGCCTCGTCGACACAAACCGGATTATAACCAGATTGCAAATAGATAAATAGATTGCCATACGCACTCTTTAGTGGTGCGGTAAAATATGATATTCTATATAACTTCCGCTTCCATTCATTTTGCTGTTATTTATATATAACCTTCTTCCTAGGTAGGCCTACTAACATAAAACCGAATGTCACCTCCGAGACACAACCATCCTTATCTCATAGAGCATTTCTATACTCAACACTGAATGAACGTATGCTAAGGCTCGATGCACAATGAGACTAGTTAAAGACATATTTAGTACTTAAGGCTCATAAAACGTGCACTATTTCGTTTAGCTGAAGCTATAACTTTGGAATTTAAGTATTTCTGTTCCTCTCGATCTAATGCGCATTACCCATTGTACCCGAGCACTGCTACCTACGTAAACTTCACCTGGAGACGTCGGCATGGGCATCTTCTTCAGCTAACAGTAACTAGATACCCTGAAGTAGATAAATCTACATAACTTTATGGATGCATAATGTTGAGCTACAAAACATTGTATATAAAGTCAGCATTTGATTCATCTATTTTCTACTTTACTTGGAAAGGCAACTTGCTCCTAGCACAGAAACGTGGGGTAGTCTATACCTACTTGCGCGGGGCAAAGCTCAGGCACTAGGTTAGGTAGATACAGGGAGTGCCATAGCGGCGGCTACAACACCATCCCATCAATCAGCCTCTTATCGATTAGGCATTGCCCCTGATCCTCGGGTCAATCGCATTGCATAAACACACCTTCGGGACATGAATACTAACCATGTCTCAATAGTATTTATGACCTTCTCCCCCCTTTCCTTTCGCCTTTTATCTTTTGCCTTCCCGTGGATAATCTCAATGCAGGAAGCGAAATGGCATCACAAAAATTTAGCACATTACCGGCGCTGAGGAAACAACATCTACTTGCCGAATTGTAGGTATGGCTGGCTATCATGCGATCTAGGCCGTTGTCACTAACGAGAGCTTCAGCGCTGGTCTCAAACAAGTCTGCCCGGATGGTGTCTATGTAGCACTAACGCCTGGCGACCCGAGTCTCTGGTCTGGCGTTATTTTCGTGCGTGATGGTAAGATTCATATTCACCTCACTTGCCGCTCGCTTCTCGCTTCTCGCTTCTCCTCCTAACTTGATTTCGAGGTCCATATGCGCCCGCCGTCATGCGGTTCCAGATCTCCTTTCCGGACTCTTACCCCAAGCTACCGCCCCTAGTGACATTCTCAACCGACATGTTTCATCCTTTGATCACGCCTCTTAGCACGTACATGTATTCCACCGACGTGCAGGATAACGGCACAGTGAGCGCAACCGATGAAGAACGCTTACCACCTGGAGGCTTCAGTTTAAGGCACGGCTTCCCGGGCTGGTTTGGTCGTCGAGGCCGGAAAGCGGCCGAGGGCAGACAGTCCAGCGGAGATCAAACTGCCCGACTAACTCCACATCGACCGCCGCCGCCCGCAGATCTCAGTAGCGGGGGCACGCCTGGGTCGAGGAACTCGGCCATAGGCCAATCGCCCGGATTCTTTGAAGCCAAAAAGGATGAGGTGTCCATTTTCGCCGTCCTCCTCTACATACGTAGCGCTTTCGGCGACGAAGATGTGCTCGACACGATACCGCTGGAAGCCGCGGGCAATCCAGGGGCATGGCACGCCTGGCGAACCCATCGTGTTGAACAGGGGAAGCAGTTTGAGTCACCGCCAACATCGGCTGATGCGACAGCCACAGTGACCTCCCAGACCGGCCAAGGCTCAACCCGGAGACCCGGTGAATGGAATTGGGAAGGTGTCTGGGAGGAGCGCGTCAAGAAGGGCATTTCGACCTGTTTATCGGAACCAGTCATGTTCGGTGGCGTAGGTGCGGCTGATGATGTTGTAAGTGTCTACTATCTAGCTGCTGGACGACATACGACATTATTTATCCGCTAGGCTAAATCACTTATCGTCTCACAGATACGGTTTCTAAATATGGGAGAGGACGATCTCAACACTATAAAGGAAAACCTTTTACGTACCGTGGATCATCCTTCCTAACGTCTTCTGTATTTTGCCAGGTAGGTATTAGAATAGTTGGGTCGCGGTAGGTGTTATCGTCTTGTTTGATCATATACCAAAGGAAGTCGAATATGGCACAAGACGGATCTCTGCCTGTTTGACAACGGTATACATGACGTCTAATTTATTTGGGTACTTGCAAAATTTCAGTTTCTGGGGTTTCCTTTTGATCTGCAGGCGCCTCACTGTACACCGCGGCTTCTCTCTCACCGATTTGATTGATATCCCAAGCGTATACCCCAGCTAGATACTTCATCACTATCACCTTGATCTGTATATCAGTAGGACACCATATTTCTTGCAGACTTTCTTGATAGTGTCCTGCATTGAAAACCCAATATCAATCGCCATAACTTAAGAGCATTTGGCTATGCCTAAAACATTACTGCCTCCTACAATCGCTATCACTGTCGCTGTCCCCGGTATTCTCGTACTATTTATCATAGGGTGCATTCTCAAAGGGTTTAATATCTACCCCCGGTGCTGGTGTCTTTCGCTGAGGAACCTACGGCGCAAAGCACAGCCCCCGGTGATCCCATTAACCCATACCAACCCCCGTGCCAACAGCTCGTCGACAATTGAGAGTACCTTCATCGGCCAAAATGAGAACAAGTTCGCTGCCAAAGGCAAACCCGCCTGCCAGGAAGTCCAATACCCTTTCGTCCGATGTCCCATCGCCGCTCCATATAATCAAGAGGACCAAGACCGTGGAGTTTCATCCTACTGAGAAGAGGGAAACAAGCAACGGAAGTATTGACTACGGTCCAGATCGACCATTGAGTGTGGTGAAGAAGCGCCAATGCCGTGGAAATAACGCAGAGTCTGCTATGCTAAAACGGAACTGCATTTCTCCAGCGCAGGAACAACCAAAGCCACGAGGTGCACTTCGGTGGCTTTCTAGGCAACGGACTTCCTCCACTGGTACCACCCGTCGCAGGCACAATCCGCGGGACTACAGCATATCTTCCCATGGGTCATCTATCGGGCAGTCGTCAAGCTTGGGGTATCTCGACGAGGCATCAACCTTGGAGCCTTTCGAGTCTCGTTGCTCAATGCAAATGGACACCTCATTGTCTAGTATCCTCACATCCCCCGACTATAGCGATGATTGTCATCTTCTCGTCCCGCGTATTTCGATCACGCCCGAGTTGCAAGCATCTAACAATGTCATGTCTACGGTGTGGGCAGCCATAGAGATTTCTGCTCAACTTTCTCTTCCCTGTCCTAATGATATACTGGATTCACGGTGTGGCAATGACCTCCTTTTGTCAAATCCTTTGCGTGTAGGCAGTGCGTCTCGGTTTGGATCGCTCTACGACTTACAGATCAATGTAATCCCTGTTCCGCAGACTGCCGTAGTTGAAGTTATACAAGACAACAACAAGAGGTGAGAGACTATTAACATCCTTCGAGTTAATAACTACAATGCTTACACGGCCTTAGAAGTCTGGGTCTCGGCTCTTCTATGCTAGTGCTGGCAAAAATTCAAATAGACCATCGCCGGCGACAACCCGACAGAGCTATGACCCAGAAGTCTAACAAACTTATCGCCGATCTCGAGAGTACGCTTGGGGCTGCTAGTGTTAGATATATTCAGGTTCACTTGCGATACCACCATTCTGGGTTTCCCGCTTCGAATCACACAGAACCAACGGATGGGACAATGGATTGGCAAACTCAGCTTGAAACAACCGTAACTGGGGTCATTAAGCAACAAGACTTACACTCCGCTCCGTGCTTGCCATCATCTAGCATTGGTGGAAGTCAACTCTTCGGTCTCGTGGCTTCATATTGGGGTCCTATTCGTGCCAACGAAATATTTTCCGACAGGCCTCGTCGACCCGACCCAGGAGTCGCAGCTAATAATGCCACACTCGCTCGTGGCCAAAGGACTACGATATGTGAAGAGAGCATTCACTATCCGAGCACGATAGAACGCAGTCCATTTACCCCACTGCCTCGGAGACAAGTTGGCACCCTAACCACGTCCCCGGATCAAAAAGAGGACCCTGCTCGCAAGATATGGACGGAAATGCGCCGCAGGACCTCCCGGAGTCGTCCAAATATGCATATCAGAAATTCTGACGACTTGCCCACTATTGCTACGCCAGCTATTCCAGGGAGGCCATCCATCAATACGGGTTCGCTGAAAATAAAATCAGACGCCGACCGCCGAAGGGAAATGATACGTGATGTGGCTTTGCGTAACAAGAGGTCGATAGGCGCGGATAGTCTGAAGAGTCTGGTGCCGTCCATGATGAATCTCGGTCTTGGCGGCAAAGAGGCTTGGGACGATTCGTCGTCTAGTATTTCCAACAAGGAGAATGTCCCTCCTGAACGGAGAAGAGAAGCGCGATGGAGCCTTGCAGGGTGGTGGTGAGAGTAGGCGGTGGTAGAGAGTCGAACAGAGATATGTTGAAGTGAGGAAAGCTGCTTTCAGTAAACAGATTTATATAAGTCCTAGAAGACACACGAGGGCTTTGATAACTGCTTCGTGCTTCTACTATGTAATTACAGAATCATGGTATGATGTGCGCTCGAGCACTCACTATCCGAGCAGCCAATTAGAATAGGGATGCCCTGCTAGTATTGCTGTAGTCATGATTTATATTTTTTTTAGAGGACCCTTACTCCTGACTGGTTTGTCTTCTATTTTATATAGTATTAGCATTTACGTCTTAAAACTATCATAATTCATCCCGCCACGGAATGGAATCCGCCGCCCCCAATTTCTCAACTGTCCTGGCAGCTGCACGATTCGCCTTGCGCACCGCAGCTTCGATATCGAATTCACCTCCACTTCCTGCGGCCACAACATCCAGTGCGTACTGTCCAACAAAGGTATCGCCCGCGGCCGTCGTGTCAACGACCTTGGCCTTCTCAGCGGGGACCAGGCCCTTCCTCGTGCCGGCGGCAGACATATAGAATACGCCACGACCTCCGAGCGTCACCAGGACGTTCCGCACGCCGAGATCCACGAATTTCTTCGACACGCTCTCCAGACCCGCCTCGCTCTCGAGATCCGCCTCGCGCACGCCGCCTAGCACGGCCGCCTCCGTCTCGTTCACGACTAGATGCGCGAGTCCCGCGAACGCATCGTCCGGCAAAGGCTGTGCGGGCGCCGGGTTCAGAAGCACGGGGACGGAAGCGTCTCGCGCTGCCCGCAACGCCGCCAGGACGGTAGGGAGCGGGATCTCGAGCTGCATGATCAGGAGATCGGGCCGTGGGGCGGGTAGCACGGCGAAGTCCGAGGGCCGCAGACTGTGGTTCGCCTCGGGCGATAATATGATTCTGTTCTGCCCCGTCGGCTCGTCCACCACGATGATGGCGATGCCCGTCTTGAGAGAGGGCGGGGAGACGACGCCGGACACGTCGACGCCGTGGGACGAGAGGTTGGATTTCAGCAGGGCGCCATAGCTGTCTGCGCCGACGGCGCCAACCATCCTGATGTGTGCGCTTTCATCCGTGGACGTGGACGTAGATGCTGATACGTCACGCGACCGCGAGAGCTTGGCGCACGCTACAGCTTGGTTTGCGCCTTTACCGCCTGGTGAGACGGCAAAAGAGTTGGAGGTCATAGTCTCGCCCGGCAAGGGGTGGTGAGAGACGTACGAGACCAGATCGATGTTTAGAGAGCCCAGGACGGTGATAAGGGGCGTCTTAGTCGCCATGGTTGCAGATGAGGAGGAAGCACAAGTGTGAGCTGAGTAGGAATGAATTAAATAAATAAATAAATAAGATCCTGTTGTCTTTGGTAGTAGTTGGCAGTCCAATCGTAGCTTCTTGAAATAGGGAGGATTTATCACCTTTAGAATACCGTCTTGCCCAATCTTTGGTCGATGTTCACTTACAAGTGAGAGTGAGTATACCTAAGCACCCACCTAGACTTAGTGTATGGCTGTGCGTGAGACAAAGGGCTGTGGTTCTCTCGATCCGCTAAAGCATCTCTCGATAGCGGGTCTTGTCAACTGGGAACACTCTAGAGGCGCCCTAGGCCAGCGACCAGTCATATCGCCCCTCCAGGTACATATACGTAGTAGGTAGGTAGGTATCAATACCTTACTGCAGATACTAAGTACCTACTTAGTATCTAAGAGGTAGTTCTCTCTACCTCTTGATAGAGCCTCACTAGTAGGTCAAATTAGCTTGAATAGGATACTACATCTAAATCTAGCGCCCATATATCTCTAAGTAAGTACCTGTAGGTAGTCAATGTGAACAACATCCTTAGGTAGGCAGCTTATAGTTCACTGCTTCTTCTACAATGCAAGTCCCAGCCTGTCTATAGAAGCCGATGGTGTCCAAAATGAAGAAAGAATTTAAAAGCGCTCACAAAAGAGCCAATTACACTTTACAATTCAATCCACATGTGCGCATACTTGGCTGGCATACAACTAGACTACGTCAATCCCCACTACCTAACGGAGGTTACTTATCGTCGCGACTGTTATCGCTACCGCTCTTTCTACCTATCTACATGTACTTACTTAAGTACTTCCTAGTGAAGTACTTAGATCTTTAAATATTACACGGGAATTAAAACGCAATGGCAGACCTCAATCTGCAGGAAATTCACGATACCCTCATATCGGTGGCCCATGAGGCCGGCCGTATGATGCTGGCGGCAAATCCCACTGATCTCGACAAAGGGACCAAGATCAACTGTAAGTCAACAAACGCTTGCTTGCTTGCTTTTACCTTGCTTGCCCTAGAGAAAGCTACCCCGCCATACTGCCCCTCCATGCTCTCTCTATTGACGTTATTCGTAATGGCTTCCTGTGAACTTCGTGTATACTAAAGGATCACGATCTAGCTGTCGATATCGTCACCGAAACCGACAAGGCAGTAGAGACACTCGTGTCCTCGCGCCTAACAGCCGCCTACCCAACATTCGCCTTCGTGGGCGAGGAGACGTACAAGCCGGGCATGCAGATCACAGCGACGCCTACCTTCATCGTAGACCCCATCGACGGCACCACGAACTTCGTACACGGATTCCCCAGTGCCTGCATCTCGCTGGGCCTGGCTGTCGACCGCACACCCGCGGCTGGTGTCGTTTATAACCCGTGGCAGGACACATTGTATAGCGCAATCCGCGGGCAAGGCGCCTTCGTCACGGTCGGGGCGAACTGGGGCCTGGAGGGCGGCAAGGGACGCAAGAACAAGTTGCCGCTCTCCAAGAACCCTATCCCGCTTGGGTCATTGGACCAAAGTCTCGTCGGCATCGAGTGGGGAAGTCATCGCGACGGCGTGAACTATGAGGTCAAGACCGAGGTCTTCAAGAAGCTATGCGCAACCAAGGAAAACGGCGGCGCCATGGTGCACTCGTTGCGCAGCATGGGAAGCGCAGCCCTGAACATCTGTGCTGTCGCTGCCGGCCAGCTTGACTTGTATTGGGAAGGTGGGTGCTGGGCTTGGGACGTCTGCGCCGGTTGGTGCATCCTTGCCGAGGCCGGCGGTATTGTGGCCGGGGGGAATCCCGGAGTTTGGGAGCCTGAGCTTGACTCGCGAAAGTACCTCGCTGTTCGCGGCGCGCCTAGTGGGCAGAAGGAGATCATCGAGGAGTTCTGGGGTGTCATGGGAGACCGGAGAATGGAGTACGAAACTTGAATCACGTCAAGAACATAACCGCCTAATTACGATATAGATGGATACGGAGGGCATGGCTGAGACAGAATCAGAGACATTTGTAGCTCACCGGATTAGGTAAAGGACTAAAGTCTAGATCGATAAATCGAATTACTCGACATTCTACACTGCATGGGGACTGGAATGCGACGTTGTCGGGCATGGCATCAAGGCAATAATCTTCAACTGACGTTTTCAACAATTGGTTATGTTGATATATATACCTATAATGCATATTTCGGGCTCTGTGCGGATGTCGTGCACTATGACACGGTATCGTGACGATGGCGTCTTGTGCCATTGAAGAGACATTTCATCGGGTTGCTACCCAACCTGGCTCAACTGCCAAGAAATGGGATAGGGAGGAGCTGATTAGATGCCGTGCAATAGGTAAGTTGCAGTTCTGAGACTACCTCTAGATAGCTTGTTATTGTGCCGGATAGTTTCTAAATAAAACATGTATAGGAACCGGAATCACGACGGAAACCAACCTAAGAGGTCGAGTTCACCCTATATTTACTCACTGGGTTGAGACCAAATCAGAACTACGAGAAGAACTCGAGCAGCCTATTCTACTAGCAAGCAAAATCCTCGAAACGGTTGGGCTCCCCTGGCTATCTGATTTCCTGATCGACAACATATTCGATGAGAACTACCCGGGAAGCGAGCGCGGCGACTCTTCTGTACCTCTATCCGCACACGAAAAGAATAAGATTCCTCATTCGATCGTTAGACATCATCGGTTATACGGAGCGACCCGAGAGATGAAGGGCAAGTGGAAGGACTTCGCACGGGACACCCTCCGGAATGATTTACCAAAATTGATACAATGGCAACTAGACGAAGACATATTTCAAGAGAGAGGCTGGAATGGGTACACTTGTCGCCACCCGAGAGGCGACTTATCTCTCAGCGAGATAGATAGATATGAGACCATCGAGAAATTCGATAAAATCTCTCCACACAAGGGCTCTCGTAACCTGACAATTCTAGTCACGGCCGAGTTTCCGGCCCGCCTAGCTGAGCTACGCCGTCAGGGGAAAGCTCGGAGCGAGGAATATCTGCTCACTGCGTTCATGGCAACGGTAACTATATTGCATGAGTACGTGACGCCGACTCAAGGACGTCCCCACATTGATCTCACGCTGTGTAACTAATAGATATCCCGATTCCAGGCTTGGCCATGCAATCTACTGGAAGGATCGTCGTTCTCTGACCTGGGATCTACGTGAGCCGTTCTACGGCGCCGACCTGGAGATGGAGCTTGGCGATAGCTTCGTCGCTGCTATATTCGGGGGCTGGGTCCCGCGTCCTGTGCGTGAGCTTTCTAGGCTAAAGGATGACTTCAGCTTTGCGGATGGTATTGCGTGGCGACAGGCACTGAATTGGGATCACCATCGCATGAGGCCAAAGTATCGCGCGCATTACTCTATTTCCGTAGACTAGTACGTGTGTTTTCTTTCCTATCCCGTATTTCTCCTTACAGCATAAATTATTCTATGCCTATATCTGGGTCTGCTCTTCCCCAACAAGGCAGTGTGCTTAGACTAATCTCCGGCCCACAGTATCGCCCGTCTGTTTACCGAAGCGAGTTGGTCAATAGTACCTAATAAGGCGGTGGAATTGGTCCGCCCGAAGTTCTTGGTTGGAAACAGCATCGCATTGCGAACAATTGGTTTATACTCAACACTAGAGCTGTCGAACCGCCACGCCACGGCTGCCATTGCCGACTTCCACTGCCACGATGACGGCTGGGTCTGGAACCGCCGACCCGGCGCCTGGTTCCGCATTACGCAGTACGAAGGTTGTATGTATCCGGAGCTTGAGCTGCCTACGGCAGGGGAAGAGGCGATTTGCCCGCCTCTGGTCAGAGAACGCCGGAGGACGGCAACTAGGAGAGGCCTAACCTCACCTAGTTCGTTGTCAACAGCGAATAGAGCCACGAGAGAGGGAGAAACCACGACTCAGACAGAAATATGGGTAAGAGGGGGAGACGCATCATCACCATTATTACTACCACTCCCATTGAAGTCGATGACGGCAGCTGGAGTAGTGAAGATGAAACTGAATCCAAGAAAAAGCGAGTATAGCCCTAGGAAATTCGCGCGCGGGAGTCCAGCTATGAGGATCGCACGACCTACAATAAGTGATTCGCCGGTTCTGACGTGCGATTTGGATATCAGTGTGTCGCGTAAGCGGAATTGGGCAATGATTCGGCCACTGGCTCAGGCCAAAGCCCCTGGGAATCGATCCCAGCAGGAGCAACGAGAACTCTCACGCTCGCAAGGCCAGGAACAAGGGCAGCGGCGGCCGCAGGGCTCGGGAGCCAAACTTAGGGCGAACCCGGGATCGTTGTGGGAAGACAAATACGAAAATATCCCAGGTACCGGATACAGCGGGAACAATCACCACTACAATGACGACGACGACGACGAAGGCCACGATGGCGGCGAGATCTCGGTCGACGAGCTAAAGAAGCGGCTGTCACACCTCATTGGCCTTTCGCTGATGGAGCTAGAGAAGTTGCTGGACGGGCCGGAACGCAGGACCGCGAACCTGGTTGAGTAAGCCTGCTGACATCTTACTCTGATCATACGAACCACCTTATACGAAATGTACATGGCTGCGGTATAGTCGGGATAAGATTACTACTAGGTTAGGTAGATAATCTTACAAACGGACACATGTAGAATACACCACACCACCGTAGACGTTAATAATTGAATCCCTAGGGATTCTGTGCCTGTACTGTACACAGGTAATATCATGATTCTTCGTGTAGGCCTCATGATGAGCGAGCCTTGACCAATTGTACCTTGACGAATGTGATTTTGGCATGTCATTGGGGTCATGAGGATGTAGTATGGTAGATTGATGGTTCATGGCAATGCAAGGGATTATTTCGATGGAACGAAATGCTGCAGGTCATCCTGCCCACAAACGCCACAGTTCAAGCGGTGGCTTTCGACAATAATGCCAGCTTGTCTGCGATTTGGAGAGGCGGGGTTGTCAAATGGGATCCCCGGTATGAGCTGAAAAAGGAACCATTTGCGGCATTGGCTTTTCGGAAAAAGCAATTCATTTCTATACTACGGTAAATTTCCTGGGCAATATCTGGTTTGACAGTACCTTACTCAGTGAATATCTCCTTCCCTCAATGTGTGTATTAGTATGTCTAGAGTCGGCACTTGCCTGAGCGAAAACATGCTTGGTGCTGAGTCGTGCGATGAAAGCGGCTGATCGCAAGCCACAATTGTAGTGATATTGAATTGATATTCCTCAAGAATTTCCATTGGTTCCGTTCTCCAGTTATCGCTCTGGCCAATTTTCGATGCGATGCGAAGATTCCTACAACATTCGGTTGCGCATATTGTGTCCATCAATGGTGTTTTTTGCACTGGCTAAGAAGTGATATTTGGTGCTTTGAATCTGCTCCTTCTTTCGAGCTACCGGCTACCGGTCGAATGGATGGAGCACCTACTACGTACTACGTAGGGATTTGTATAGTACCTAGATACCTAGCGTACATCACAGTGCGTAAGCCGAATTATTACGCACTATACTTGGCGCGTACAAGGGTCTTACCAAAATATCGGGTCAACTGGTGCGACCTTTACCAGTAGTGTAGTAGTATCTGTTCTAGCGAAGTTGCAGTACCTGTGCGGACTCCACTTTTGTCCACCTGTTAGCAGTGACTTTGTCGACCCTAACGTGCGGGTCTTTGACCTGAAAATAACCAGTTGACTTAATAAAACTTTAGTACTTATTTTCTTATATAAATTATATTAAATTATAAATATATATGCTTAAATAAGTTATACTTAAAATAATAATGCTAAGGACTTTTTTTATTATAATTATAATAAAATATTTAAACTTTATAAATAAGTAAACTTTATTAACTTATTTATTACTTTTAATAGCTTTAACTTAAATAAATTAACTAAATTAACTATTTTACTTTTTTATATAAATTAAGTGTAATAATGTTTTATTAAAAAGTAATAAAAATATATTAAATAAAATTAATTAACTTAGTAAATTTTTTAATGTTATATTTTTTAACTAAAGCAAAAAAAAAAACTAGTATATTAATTATATATTATAGTTAAAAGAAGTACTTTTATTTTAGTGACAGCTTTATTAAAATAAAGGTATATAGATTTTTTATTAAGTTAACTAGTTATTTTTAGGTTAAAGACCCGCACGTTAGGGTCGACGAAGTCACTGCTAACGGGTGGACAAAAGTGGAGTCCGCACGGGTATAATTTCTACACTAGCTACAACTCTAGCATGAGTAATTTCTCCGCAGATCACTAACAATATTTCCTATCCTGTTGTATGGCAAAGTGGCTACCGATATCGTTGTAGAAGTACTGTAATAGAGACTATTGACGGGGCATCTACGTTGTACGTACATAGTAGTGTGTGTCTATGGCCACTGCACTTGTGCCAGCCAGAATCCCCAATAATATATACTCAGTAGGTACCTGGTCTACTATTAGGTAGTCTGATGTAGGCTTACCAAGTACAGTATGCAGACTAGCCCCGAAGGATACATAACCCGATAATTATCGCGAGAGTGTTGACAGGTGCAGGGTTAGTAGGCACCGCCCTGGACCATGTGCCCACGCAGTACTGCCCACGGGACGAAGCACACCACCCCAAACAATACCTTGAGTCCTTACCCATCGGTCTGTCAGTAGCTGCTGCGATTGATAGGCTCGTCAGTGCCCTCCGGTCTATATTGGGTCATTTTGAAGCTGCAAGTCGCCGAACGCTGACCAGCTAGGGAAACAGATTCCAGAGTCGCTGATACGCATGGCTCAGGTCAAAGACCGGTATGGCGCGAGATTTGGACTAGCCTTGGTCTGCTGCTTGACATATGCCGGGGGTATAGCTGACTGCCTACTACACTACATACTCAGCAGGTATACAAGGAAACTGTGGCGCCGAGAAGATTCTCTGATAGGGCAGGGCTGGAAAAAATAAATTTTTTGTTGTTGCTGTTATTCTCTCATTGGCAAAGCGCTACAGCTTTCTAACGCCCACTATATGCAACCATGTAGGCGATACACTATATTCATTTGAGAAAAGAAAGAAATATAAGAGCTGGACCTCAAAATTACATCGTGTTGCAATAGAAAGCTATTGATTATACCTAATGATAGTTTTATATTAATCACAGTAGTGTAGTATTATAGTGGCCAGGCCTGTAAGTAGCTAATAAGAGGTTTTTAGTACTGCCGGGACGTGCTCTTGAGTGTCCAGTGGCAACTTGCTTCGACGTTTTACCTAGCGCACTAACTATATTTGCATAACAGTATGAGGGGTCAATCCCGGCAGTCCTGGTATACTAAGTTGAAGTAGAAAAGTTTATTTTAGCGGTTGTTGCGCTCTTTCTGCACACTAGATGGGGGTATAAGATCGCATGACAGACTACCATACCAATTTTTTTCGATTGGCCCGGTTTTCTGGAAGGCCAGAAGAATCTAGCGCATGAGACTACTGCAGGAACCACACGCAGTGGTGCTGTACTACGTATACCACTAACGACTAAATATACTACAAGTAAGTATCTTAGAGGTGGTGTAATTAGAAAGCCACTAGGACTATATACATACATACTACCTATATGTAGTATGTGTAGGCAGGCTACGCAGTGCTGCAACTCGTACAGCCCCCATGCAGAGGTGGTGAGGTGCAGTTCTGTGAGTGTTATTACATGAAGGCAAATTGATAATGTAGCCGCAGACGAAATAACGACGATAATGCACTGGAAAGCAGAGTGTATGACTCGTCATATCTGGAAATGATGATCTCTGTGGGAAACTATTGTTGTGCAACACAATTCAACATGGCATGTATGACCACATGGGCATCACCTGATAAGGCATGAAACTGCACTGAGGCATAAAATGAAGCGACTTGCAACATACTGGAAGAGATATACCAGCGGTGTAAGAGGATACGAAAGGAGGTGTAGGTATATTAGTACGTAGTACCTATACAACATAAAGCTTTTCCTTTTCCTTAAATTTAATACTTACCCAGACTACTAGGTATTCTATCTAATTCAACTACTTGTTGAAGTAACTTATTATTATCTACACGTAGTCGTGTTTAATGGTGCAGTTCTCTTAAATATTACTTGATCCCACAAGCTTGCTAGTTATTCTGTCACTATTGGTTGGCTATCGTCATCAGTGTAATGAGAACACAACTCCAATACCAAGACGCTATGGTTGCTCGTTGAGGCTAGACCGGATGTTCACGGCATACTGGTTGCCACTTGGTACTTGCATGTCGCAATCAATACCGAAATTCGAGCATAATCGAGGCCCTCGTGATTCCATGTACCCATTACCCAATTTGAAAGCTTGTGGACCAGCAACAAGTGCCGTACGTAGTATGAGAAAGGGTAACTTGTGGCGTATAACGTAGTCTTCCGTCAGCCATGCTGCACTGCTGACCTACCAATAACTAAGATTATGCGGGTGCGTGTCGCCATTTCTGAGAATTAATACTACCCCGGAAAACATGAAGTTGTTCAGAATAGCGTTTCGTGTTAACACGTCGTTGATTCGCCAGACTGGTCAGGGATTTGAGGCAACGCGAACGCGTGATTTCGCACCAATTCAAAACATTATTAGTCTCTGGGCGGCACAGAACGTGACAAACCTGTGTGAAAGAAGGCCAATGCCACAGACATATAGTAGATACAGGGCTGCAGCGGAGCCTCTCAAAAGGAACAGATTCAATGACATAGCAAGGTGCATTCTTGCTTTTTTTCTTCTGGTGCTATTTGAACTCGGTCTTGTTGTTGTACATAAAGTTCTACATGTGGCACTGTTGCCTTGAGCTGTCAATTGACATACATCCTACTAAGTAGTCTGAGACTCAAGATTAAAGCTCGCTTCATGTTTGAGTGTCAGTTCCCTGCATCGACTGAGTACTACTTACCTGGGTACCTAGATGCTATACCTACCCTGCGAAATGCCTATAATCGGCACCAACCTAGCAGCCTTAATCATAACTTCAGGACATAGGTCTCCTAAATAGCAATACAAAAGCCAAATTTCCCGATTTGTACGGGGAAAATGTCGTCGTTAAACCGGGAGTTGCCTTGATCGGACCAATCAATATGCTATTTTCGGCTGCCAATGTAAAAGCTGAACACCTAATTCACAAGAGATGGTACTACAGAGAGAAATGAATTATGTAGTTGGGTATGTAGAGCTTGATGCAAAAACGGCTTTTACCTGATCTGTAAGCTCGATTAATCAATTGCGAAGCTATAATGAGATGTTTACATATATATAGTAAGTACTTATATACTCTGGTACTCGGTGACGAGTAGGCGAAGTATACCTACAATACCTACCCGTAGCTAGATACGTATCATCCCTTTCCCTTTCTCTGCTTAGCGCTTGTTAGTATACACTTGTATCCCTGGCCTAATGGCGCCTTGGATCCCCGGACCAGCCCCGACAGATTGTGTCACTGCTGCAGGGGGGTTCTTAGCACAAACCCTTACTCCACACCCTTAGTCCACTTCACTACCTACACTACAAGTAGGGCACTGCAATACCCCTGTAGCCCCCCCCTCCTCTCTCTCTGCTCCGAGTTCTGCTCCCGCGACACTACGCGCATACTAAGTACACATATATGTACAGATAATATATACCACCTTGTGTACCTTCTCCAACCGTGATACTAAGTACTGCACCTAGTACGCATCATTCTATTCGAGGAACTTTTCTCTCGTCTCTCGCTGTACCAACGGGAACATTGGTCACTTTCTTTACCACCATACTTGGCCAATCACTCATCATGTCGCGGCAATAGATTCCAGGGCTCCTGATAGTTGAATCGCTGTACAGTATACGTCACGTAACATTGTACTTCTCCACCCTGTTCCACCGCGCCGGCAGTCTAAACCTACCGATGTTTCCATTCCTTCCACTCTCTTGAAAATTCATCGTTTCACTTAACCTTCACTTGAACGGACCGGAACCCACTCTCTTGTTCCTGGCCGATTCTACCATAGTGTATCCGAGAATTTGCCAGCCGGCTCTTCACAAAGCTGCCGTTAACGAAAGCCAACTTAGACCTGAATACCACTTTCTAGCTAAGAACTGAGATTTCATACGCATCCTTCAACTCTGGCGACGCCCGTGTACTAGTTTATTGTTGTCTCATTCCACTTCAAGCTAGCTTGGAGCGCAAATGTACAGTTTGGCTCCTGTCTAAACCTTTGATTTATAAACCTACGTCGCTGCCGAGACTTTTGGTTTCGTTTAAAAGCAAAACCCAACCACATCACATGCTGCGCGGGCTCATTCTTGAGCACAGCGCGCTTTTGAGCCTCCCTTCACTTGGGATATCCACGAGCTTGGAACAACTCGGAGAACTTGGGAATATCCCGGGTACATATTGAATTCCAAATTTCAAACGATGGCAGTGGGCGAAGTACAGTCAGACAGTGCCTCGAGTGCGCTCCATGAGCGGCCAACTAGTTTACGACGAGCACGGCCGCCCAATGTTGACCTCGCTCAAAACGAGAGCAGAGTACCACTCCGGACCGAAAAGTCAATGAAAAGGGATTCAAAAATTGGATTAAGGGGCATCTTTACGAGGACTAAGGCGGGAAAGGCGGACAAAGACATTGAAGACTCTGCACGAACATCTCGGCCACCAGGCATTCGAGCTTCCTTGGCAGAGTTCGGCAGTTGGCCGTATAGACTGCATTCGTCCCGCTCAGAGGCGTCTCTTGTCAACTCAGTGTCCGTCGACCCGCGATCGACTGCCGCCGACCTTTCAACTCCGTATTCACCACGGGGCAATTTTAGCACCGACAGGCTCCAACCAACTGTGCCGTTGCGCGGCCGAGTCGTGACTAAGCCATGGAACCCGCCCCCCCTCTTCCAAGTTTATCCGCAAGCAGTAAAGCATGCAACCTTGCCAGTCTGCAATGTCCCCATAGAAACCCTCGCACGATACAGCGAGACTAGGAATGGTAAATTAATCCAAGAACCAGGCATTAGAAACTCAGAGCATGGTAATGACTCCACCCTTAGAATGAAGGGCGATACGCTGAAGAAGAAGCAAAGGCTTGCTGGTCTTAAGAATCCATCGGAATGGACAAGCAAAATATTTGTCTTAGTCACTTCTGGATACTTACTCCAATACGCCGCTGAAGGTACCTTTAATCGTGTACCGGAAAAGATCCTGCAGCTGACAGCAACGTCCGCCGCCTATGCTAGTGATCTTATTCCTGGGAGACACTGGGTCTTGCAGGTAGCTTCGACGACCGATTCCGAGGGGAATACATTTCTGAACTATAAATCTCGCCGGCCAAGACTTTCGATGAGGGACAACAGACATGTTTCCAATATGTTACTCGTCTTTGAGGGTGCCGAAAGTATGGACGGCTGGTTGGCAGTCCTCCGACGAGAGATAGAATTTCAGGGTGGCAAAAAGAAGATGTCAGAGACCGGGAAAGTGGAAGCTGACGATCTAGCTTCCGAGACGAAACTGAACCCTAGTCAAAGGACAATTGTTGTCAAGGATCGTGATCGATTTTCACGCATCATCCCACGAGACTTTTCCTATGTCTCAGAGAACAGTCTGATTGATCTTACGGAAAATGGTCTTACTATTTCTTCACCTCATCGATTTTCGACTTACACGATTGAGAATGGTTCGCCGACAGCTAGCTTGATCTCATCAGACGGCCAACGTCTTGATAATTTGCGAGATAGTAGCAGCAGTCACCGATTCTCGTACGTGTCTTCTGGACAGAGAACGATGGTCACCTCAGAAGGCTCATCTCCAGCTTGTTCCCCAACCCGAGCGAGTTTTTCTAGCCAAGGGGACGATTTGCTACCCCTACCAAGTCTGCCGGAAGTCCGCTTACGACCCAATGCTGCGGCCATCGTGAACCGAAGACAGTCAATGCAGACTTTGATTTCATCCTTTGAAGCACCCATAGAACATACTTCCCGCCCATACGCCAACCCTATCGTGGCTCTAGGTCATGAAAACGAGCAACTAAGTCCACTGAGCGTTCCAAATTTCAGTGTGCCTCACGCGGCCAGCAAGCGGTTCTCGCTGAATGCAGCAGTATCTAATGTCACGAGCCATTACCCACAGACAATCGAAAATGAGAGAAACGGCAAACTATCGCGAAAGCCTCCACCGACAGCACTTTTAATGTCAAGGCCCCTGTCAATAGTGATCGACCAGCCATCCCCACGGTCTCCCTGTTCGCCAAACTCATTATCAAGATCGGTCGACTCTTTCCAGAGCACTACACTTGAATCAAAGTATGCAGCGTCTATTCTCAGCAGTTCACCCGAGAAAAGCACTTTAGATCAGATTGATTTGCCTGGACACTCTACTCGGATTCAGCCTTCTCAGCCAGGCAATAGTATAGATGAAGCTACGGGTGTTGCATGCGACAAAATCCTGCCGAACTCTGGAGTCAATATCTATACCGGGGCAGACGATAGTAGAACAGGCGAGCACATGCCTAGGGCAGCTTCGTCTCTTGATTCATACGGCGCACGACGGAGGCTCTCGGGAATTTCACCTAATAAGGATTCATCTTATAAAAGATCTAGTTTATTAAGTGAGAGTCGTTCATATCAAAACATACCGTATTCGTCGACGAATATGGATGGGTCGAAGCCAATTCTGGCTGGCAACAAAGCTAATCCCGCGGCCAAATCATCGTGCTCGCCCAAACGGTCCGCGCCATCACTCCGAGTTCCACTTCAATACCTTGCAATAGACTCCCAAGAAAAGTCTGTTATAGCTAGGAGGAGTATGCCTCAATTAAACGAGGGACCGCCACTAGCACCACCTCCCAACTGTGCACTTCCTCCTGTACCCCGAAGGCCCTCAGCGGGACACCACAGCATTAAGGCTTGACACCACAATCCAAGCCCTCGCATTTCTCTTTTGTTATGTGTCATACCGAGATTAATGTTTCCATTCACGTATATATTTTACGCTCATAACGATTTGCATGAAGGTGTTGGTCTGGTTTTGGATTCACGAGGGGCTTTTGAGGCGATGGGGCCTACATGGCATCACGAGTTTATATGATGGGATGATTTTTTGGACAATAGGCTCCTACCTACTATACGGAAATGTATACTAGCATGCAGGTGGGCATAGTCAGATCAAGGTTGTTTGGGCTCGATTTTCTATTCTATAGCTTTATAATTTCTAGGGCCGAGGATCTCCCTTCGAGCGCAATCAACTCCAAATTTTCCTTTTGATCGCTCACACCGTATGCAATCTAGTCTGAGTGGTAGTGATACGGGAGCTATATGCCAGTAGTTAGACTGCTCAGCCGAGAAGAGCTCTCCTCCCCCAAGTCTATTCGGGTATGTAGTGCCGAGTTTCGGAAAGACGGCTCTGCAAGATAAGTAGAGGCCGCTAGGACTGCCCTAGACATTTATCTAATCATACTGCATGCACGCGACCTAAGATAGTTACAAAGTGAAGATGCAAAGCACAAATGTATTCAAGGCAGTTGCAGTACCTACTAGGTAGTGGCGAATAACTTCGAATATACTAAGTACCTAATAAGTACCTAACTCCGTAGTGCTCACAATACCTCCCACTAAGTATAGTTAGTTAGGTAGGTAAGGTACCTATGTATCCACTGAAATGCGCCTACATTATCGGACATAAGCAGTAAATAGAGATAACGCGGGGCAACAAGTTCTTCGCCCCACACAGCCTTGGGCTTTGCCTCAGAATTATTTCTTAATCGCAAAAATCCCATCTAGCGACAAACACATTAATCTCGGTATACCATCATACCAGACCGAGCCCCAAACCCGAAACCTTTTGTTTGGACTCTTTGCCCAGATCTACAGCATAAAAGTCACACACACATAAGATGGCATCGACAAAGCCTAGGTACGTGTGTTTGCGACCCAGCTATGCGCCGCCGTGTTCATGCTAACGCCAAGTGCCGCCTCCGTAGAGACTGGGCCGACGACGACGAGGCCGACGAGGTCGCCGTTGAACTCCCTCCCCCACAGACGATCCAGAACAAAGACGGAACTAAGACCACCATTACATACCGGTTAAACGAGAACGGCCAGAAGGTTAAGACAACCCGCCGCATCCGCTTGGTGACACATCGCGAGGTGGTGAACCCCCGCGTCGCCGACCGCAAGACTTGGTCCAAGTTTGGCCTGTCCGAGAAGGATGGCGCCGGCCCCCAACTCGACACCACCTCGGTCGGCGAAAACATCATCTTCCGTCTCAGCACGAATTGGCGAAAGGACACCAAGGACGAGGCTAAGGACCCCAATGCCAACGCCATGAAGGAGCAGCTGAAGGACAAGACCGTCAAGTGCCGTATCTGCAACGGCGAACATTTCACAGCCCGCTGCCCTTACAAGGACACGATGGCCCCCGTTGGCGCCGAGGGCGGCGCCGATGTCGCCGCCGGCATGGGAGACGAGCCCACACCTACCCAGGGTGGTGCTGGCGGCAAGAAGGGCAGCTATGTCCCGCCTGCGCTCCGAGGAGACCGTGGTGGAGCCGCAGGAGAGAGGATGGGTGGTAGCAAGTATGGCGAGCGGGACGACCTTGCCACGCTACGTGTTACCAATGTGAGTTCATTTCGACTTTTGTGCCTTTCAACTAAGCCTCTGATATCCGTGGCTTGCCCACATATATGTAATTAATCCACTAACGTATACGATTACAGGTCTCCGAAATGGCCGAAGAAGGAGAGCTTCGAGACATGTTCGAACGGTTCGGTCGTGTTACGCGTGTATTCCTCGCCAAGGATCGTGATACTGGTTTAGCTAAGGGTTTCGCCTTCATCAGCTTCGCGGACCGGGGCGATGCCGTTAAGGCGTGTGCGAAGATGGACGGGTATGGTTTCAAGCATTTGATTCTGCGTGTAGAATTTGCCAAGAAGGCCCAATAAATTGCATGGACGTCTTAGAGAGACGTGAGCGGATCGATAATGATACGGCATGAACACATCATAGGCCTTTTTATTCTGTCTTCTATGTGATCTACACAATAGGGTAAATGGTTCAACATATGTGGCGTTTCCTACCTTTTGCTACACGGCATTTCAGTGTAAGGCCGGGTGGTCCCCTATACGTGCTAGGGCCGTCACACAACACACTTCTCGATGCGAATTAGAGGGATATTCGGGTTTGGAATCTACTATATATACCCTAACTAGAACATGATCCGCGTGTAGCAACTAGGAATAGCACAAACAAGATTCCATCAAAATTTGACAAAGCATGATGATCATGAGCCCGAATTTGTTGCAATGGGATGATGCTTACTGAGTAAAGTTATCCCTCTTCATCTCCACTGCTAGTGCTTGGCTCTGACAACAAGAGGCCAACACTGTACACATAAACTGTTTACTAAATCCAAAGCGGTGCACAGCACATAATAGAGGCTATTCTTCGGATGTCGGTCCCACTTCTATCTAACTTCTATCTACTGTACAGGGTACCTAGGTACTTTGAAGCCCCTGAGTGAGTGGGCGGTTAAGCGGGATAAGGAGGCTGCAATCGGCATAGCAGCAGCACCACAGTAGGCGCCTAAGACACCCAGCCAGCGTGGCCAAACCCGCTGAGCCGGTTAAATCAACGCCACTTTACCCTGTAGGGTTACCTAGGTAGCCTTTTCTCTGCCCGCGGCACCTAGCCCGGCGGCGCTAGATAACGAGGTGCGCATAGTAGTAAAGGCGAGAGACTTAGTGCGGCATGTGATTCCAACGTCTCTCTGCGCGAGTGACGTTATCCCGGCAGATGCAACAATGGCATACACTGAATATAGGTTAGGTAGATACCTACTCAGTAGGTAGATACATAGGTAGGTAGCTACCTTGCTTTGCCCTGGAAACTTCAACTCGCACGAAATGAACCTTAATTATTATACTAACCTAACCGATAATCCCCGTCTTTCTGCACCGGCCGGAAACTGCATCATCATCATCATCATCATCATCTCCTCATAACTCCCTCACCCCTACTCTCTAAGCTACGCTACATACCTCTCTTCCTTTATTGTGCGGACCCAGGCCAAAAATAGGAAGAACAAGAAGGACAAAAAAGAGAAAAAAAAAAAAAAAAAAAAAAAAAAAGACTGCCTACTCAATCGAGCATTTACTTAACCAATCGTGCGCTGCTGGCTTTGATTCAACACTGACCCTCGCAGCTGCGAGTTGGTGGACGAAGTTCAACACATTTCGTCATCTCGCCTTGACAGTAAGCATCCCTCTACGGCACTACGCTGTCGGGCCAATCACCATGAATCCACCAGCCAATGACAAGAGCCCTGCTGCTCCCGAGCTGCGTCGCAGGCAGGTCGACGAGAAGGATGGCGGCAATCCCCCCCCTCCTGCCGCCCATGCGGGGATTGATCAGTCGTCCTCGCATCGAAGCGACGAAGACGACAAGGGGTCCCGCGCTGCTGGGATCAGGAAGACGTATGGCCGAACCCGCGACGGAAGGGGTGAGTAGCGAGAACGCTTGATCTAGTTCGATTCCATCTGACGGGACCTTTGCACTAATTCGCTCGTGTCTTCGGTGTTGTTGTAGTCTTCGTAGTGCCAGTTACTTGCGACAGGATTCCACAGATGCTCGATCCTAGACAGCCCAAGAATGTAGGCGACATCTTCGTCCTGGCTGTATTGGCTGCCCACATTTTGGCCTTGTATGCTCTGCCCTCGCCTCAGCGCAAGTACATATTCGCTGCTATCTATCTCTTCTGGCGTGCTGCCTACAATGTTGGTATTGGCTTTTTGCTACGCTGGCAGTCCAATGACAACATGCTTGTTGCCTGGGCGCAAAAATGGCAGCTCTTCGAGCATCCCTCGACCGGTAAAAACCCGCGCCCCTGGTTATACAACCTGCTCAAACGCGAATGCGAGACCGAGATCCACAGCGAGTTTGACTTCGACAGCGCTCCCATCGAGTACAACACCTGGCTGCTCTTCCGCAGGTTCGTCGATCTCGTTCTCTTGTGTGATTTCGTGTCATATGGTCTCTTCGCCATCGCGTGCACCCGCACCCCGGCAGGCGAGGCTGCGCTTATGACGCTGGGTCGGTGGTCATTGGGCCTCGCCGTCGTGGTATTCAATTTCTGGGTCAAGGTCGATGCTCTTCGGGTTGTGAAAGACTACGCATGGTATTGGGGCGATTTCTTTTTCCTCGTCGACCAAGAATTGACCTTTGATGGAGTTTTCGAAATGGCACCGCATCCCATGTACTCTATTGGATACGCAGGCTACTATGGGATTTCTATGATGGCTGGAAGCTACGCCGTTCTTTTTATCTCTATCCTCGCCCACGCTTGTCAGTTTGCCTTCTTGGTTCTGGTCGAGAATCCTCACATCGAGAAGACTTATAATCCGCCTGCCCCTCGCAAGCGTGTAGAAAGTCAGGGCGGCCATGGCCACGTACAATCACCATCCGAGACAAGCACCTCACAAGCATCTCCAGATTCTTCACCCGTATTTCTGCAACCGTCGCCTAAAGAAATCCACAATCTACTTGGCCTCCGAAACATTGACCTATTCCGGAATACCGACTATTCAACGTGCCTTCTGCTTCTGTATCTCGTTATCCTAGCCCTAGTTACCCCACAAACTTCTTTCTGGCAGTTTATGTTCGTTATGCATGCACTCGCGTGGCGGATGTGGTACTCTGTCGGCTTAGGCTCAATTTTGCATCGCCAGTCCGAAGACAAAATGTGGACTCGCCATTTCCTGAAATTTGGAGACACAACAGACGAGGCCTGGAGGCAATGGAAGGGGATGTATCATATCTCTCATGTTCTTTGCTATGCTTCTTTTATTGCAGCTTGCTGGAAGATGTACTCGGTTCCCGTTGACTGGAGCTACGGCTTTGTTCTCCTACTGCATGTGATCGGCGCCAGTCTCATCGCTCTACAAGCGTGGACTGCTGTGAGTATCTACGAATCACTAGGCGAGTTTGGCTGGTTTTTTGGTGACTTCTTTTTCGAGCGTGGTGTAAAGCTTAACTACACCTCGATTTACCGTTTCTTGAATAACCCCGAAAGGATCATCGGTACAGCTGGCTTGTGGGGTGCTGTTCTGATAACGTGGAGCAAGGCAATCTTCGTCCTAGCGTTGATTAGCCATCTTCTCACAATTGGGTTTCTTGAGTTCGTTGAGCAACCCCACATGCGGAAGGTATACGGCGAGAGTCTTAGGGATGAAGCTGGTCTGACGAGATTCATCAAGCGAGCGCTTCCACCATACGTGGTCGAATGGCAAAGTAGCGTGAACAAAGTTATGGACCAGACTTCCCATTTGGTAGAAGAGGTGTTAGATGCAGCCCGCCCAAAGCTAGCCGCCAGCGTCTCGACGATCGTGAGAGATACTACGGCACTTTTCAACAAATACCCTGCTCGGCTTGCCATTACTAAGTCTGCTCCGGACCTAGAAATATATGATCCCGAACATTATTCAGTGACAGTCGAGGGAGAGAGTTCCTCTAGCTCAGCACTCACAGAGAGATCTAGTGGAAAGGAAGGAACAGCCGGCAGATTCCCCAACTATCTGAATACACTAATTTTTGAGTATGGTGCACCTATCAAGGTCAAGTGGACGGCTCCGTCGAACCATGGCAAGAAAGATTGGATTGGGCTATACATGGTTGCCGATAACCGATCGAGGGAGGTAACTGATGTTTCTTCACTAGGTCGTTGGATCCCGACAGTTTCTGGCCAATATGAATCTACTACAGCCGATAAAGGCATCCTTGCATACGATTACCCTGTGCAAAGCGACCATTGCAGTAGAGTACATCTTGTAGGAGGCGAGATGATCTTTTCGGGAGACAAACTCTGGTGGACACAAGGTGTATTCGAATTTAGATATCATCATGACGGTGGTCATAACGTGATGTCAATCTCTCAGCCGTTCGAGATTCATGTTGCAAGATTCGATGATGAGGACGTACCACTGGGAATCGATGCACATGCAAGCTATCAGGACGCAGTTGCATCAGCCCTTCTCCCAGTAGTTCAAAACTGCCTAGACCGGGACCCCGATATTGCGCCCAGCAAATCTACAGAGCCATGGGGTAGTCACGTAGAGCGGGACGGCAAATACGCAAAGAGGATCGTTTATGCCATCCGACAGATGTTTGGTATTGAATTTGCCCCGGCAGTTGTCCCTGCCGACGGAAGCATAAGAAATCTCGCATGGAGAATATGTAACGCGAAGCAAGTTCTGGTGAGTTTTACCTTTGTCAACGTTCTTTCTCAATGAGCAACCACCCACCCTCTTTTTTGCGACGCCGGGTTGATACTAATAGCGTGGATTATTAGGCGCCGTATAGTATGTCAAATTCTAAAGGAGCGTCGACCCCCGGGGGAGATAAACCGCTGAGTCTGTAAATAATCATGAACAAAACTGGCAATCGGTTTTCAAAAATTAAAAGGTTGATAGAATATTCCTAGGCATCAGCTTTGGTGTTACATTAGCGAGACTCGTTAATTATTTAGATCGCCAACAGCAGTTAACCGCCGAAGTATAGGTTTGTGTATATAATAACCAGACTTTCTAGATTATATATATACACTATAGATATAAATATATGAGTGTTATACGATCTTGTCCAAGTCTTATCGCGATTTTCTGTGAACATTGACTTACCTAAAGAAATCTCGTGTCTAGTCACGTTATAGTCCTTGAAAACTACGAAATAAGCGAATACGGGAAGAGTTTATGTTTAATGATCTCACTTTAAGCCTTGTTGCCTTTATAGACCACATTTAATATATTTAAATCTGGGTTTTTTTTATTATATAACATGCCTAGTTTATTTAATCGTTAATAATTTAAGTATTAATTTGTTGTGTATTTCCTGTTGATCAGAGAAATCTAGGTCGAACAATGTATCAGGGGATAGCATTGCTGATCTTGTGAGTTGTAGCCCCGGCTTGAACTGAGAATTCTCCACGAAGGGAGTGAGCCGTAGTCGCAACGAATGCAATCAAAATAGGTGAACTGCCAATGGGAGTCACCACTTCGGCAACCACATTAGGAAATGCATTGCGCACGTGGTGTTCGACCTCGTATTCGATACAGGGGTTGAAGGGCTGTGAAGACAGAGATTGTCCGTTGTAAGCGGATTGAACCTGGTTCCATAGCTGTGGTAGTGAACCTCCGTCGTGTAGTGAGTGCGTGGTGGAGCGTAAACAGGAATGTTAAGCCCTTCTGGTCCTTTTTTCTATGCTGGGTTAATCCAAAATATACCAGATGATGATCTCCCAAGCCCATTCCTATTTTCCCAATGCGTGCTTCGTATGCTTGTTCGTCATCAACGGCTATCCAGGAATCCGGATCGCGCACGACGACCTGGAGAAGCCTGAGCGAGTCCGAATCAAATCCGACAACCGCTGATCATCCGAGGAGATACCTGGGTTATATTAAGTCAGTAATAAATCCTGAAACTGTAAAATACCACGGGGGACTATATGGGGCTGGAAATAAAGCCATAACTATTTTGACACCTAGACCGCCCTTTGAATTGTAAAAGAAATAGGAGAGTTGACATACAAACACAACCTCCGGCCAGAAGAGTCAGAAGCATATCAGCGATACTGATGTCGAACGCGTATAAAGCGAATTGCAGAACCCTCGAGGTGGTGCCTAGAAATAGAGAGATACGATTTGCTTCTGTGCTGGTACACCATGAAGCATGGGTATGAACACAACCTTTGGCTCCACAGCTCGATCCAGACGTAAACACAACATACATTGGGCTGCTTGGTATTGTTTTGGTAGGGTCCAATGGCAGCTTTGGAGTTTCCCAACCATACAGGTCGTCGCTGATTGTAACAATACAAATGCCGAATTGGATGGCAATAGATGAGTCTCCGATGTTATGATAACTGAGGCCTTAATATACTGGCAAATATCCCTTAGCCGCAGAACAGGATGAGAAGGATCCATCAAAATAAAAGGACCGCTAGCTTTAGGAACTGCAAGGATAGATCTCTAAAGCCAGTTTCTTCGCAATTTCGGCGGTCTGCTTTGAAGCGACGACCCTCGTCGCGCCAACGGTTTGACACATCCCTTTCAGTCCATCGACCGGATTGCTTGGGTCCAGAAGCACAAAAGTGCCGCCGGCTTTCCAGACTACAAGAATTGCTACAGGTACCCAGCATGACTTCTCAGAGCAGATTAGTACACACGCCTCGGGTCCCACCCCATGTTGGACCAAGTGTGCGGCGAGAGACGTGGAGAGGGCATTAAGTAGCGTGTAGGTAAATGGACCATCCCAGGCCTGAACTGCAACTGCTTCAGGCTAAGTGCGAGTGCGAGCTTGGAACATTTGGTGAACACAAGTGTTGTAGGCCCTAGGTGGCAGAGAGAAGCGAGACTGCAACTACAACGCACTGGGATGCTCGTCAAAAACTGGCGTTATGGCTGGGGTAGAGGCAATTTCATCGCCTAACGAATCAATATCATGATCAATCTCCATCTTCTGAGCAAACTTATGTGCCATATCGAGGCATCTGTTGATATGTGAAAGGAGGGTATATGAATTTAAATTAGTAACAAAGCATGTTCTAGCGATGTCACAGCAAAACTGTCAGAATGCAAGATTACACTTCAGAAGATAATCCTCAGGTAGTTCCAAGACTAACAACATCAACGTCAATCGTGGAACCCACCAGAAAGCTGTTCAACGTAAGCGATGCTGCGCTCCTAAAAGAAGCATTGCCTCCGCGGAAGATTCTAATCGTGACATAGTTAGCGAACCTTATTCCTAAACACTTGGCAAAATGACCAGTCGCCTGCTGCCACCGAGGTGACACATACCAAGGTCACTTGTAAATCTAGCAGCGATCGTGATATCTATATGTACACTACTGTACGAATCTGCGGCTTTGGGCAGCTATACGGATGTGACCATAGAAATGTCGGGACCTGTAAGTCGTCCGACCACGGCTAGGATCTCGATAGCGCGCATTCGCTTAGCGCAGGGACTCTGCATCTGGGCTCCGTAACGAGCGTTGTTTATATGTTTGTTCTTTTCAGGGTACACTCCCGATTACGTGCTAGGCACAGCCCGACAGCAAAGGCTTTCTAGGGTTTTGCTTGAAGCTTAACTACTGCACCAATTATTTTGTCCCTACGTTGTTGTAGCATATTACAACACTCATGCAAGTATATACCGAGTATACCTTGGCACGCTAGAGATGTACGAGGGAGTGCCTATATAATTGCTTCCACAACATCAATACCACCTTTGCAATACAGCAGATAATTACTTGATATTAATATAGACAGTCATTCATTAATGCTTACAAATACAGCCTAGATCATACCTGACAGCTACATATAAGTACTAGATCAGTCAGTTGGAACTGTACTTAAGCACGCTTTTTGTCCATCAGATTCCAGCACCATCTTGATTATTATTGGTTATTGCATTACGAGGCTAGCTTAAGCTTGATTAAATCGAGAATCAACGAACATCAATGTTCGAAACCACTTCGCAAAGCATGGCTCCCGGTAGGGGGTCTTCATCGGGAGTCCAACTTCAAAATATACAACAATCTGGGTTGTTAGATTTGAGCAGATACATTATCACTGGCCTTCAAAGTACTCCTAAGACGATGCCCTCGCTTCTCCTTTGGGACAATCAAGGACTCAGAAATTTTGACGCTTGGACAAATTATCCAGCGTACTATCCAAAGCGTTGTGAATGGGAAATTCTACGCAACTACGGAACTGACATAGCTAGTCAATTTCCAGTGAAGTCTACCATTATTGAGTTGGGCTGCGGGTACATTTACCTTAATCCATCTATTCTACTTTGACATAAGCATACTAACTTTGAGGTACAACCAACTACAGAAGCCTCGATAAGACCGCATGGTTACTTGCCAGCATGGAAAAAAAACAGCGACATGTGCTCTACTACGCACTGGATGTATCTGACGATGTCCTCCATACGAATTTGGGCGATCTCAAGAAACAGTTCGCTGCATCTGATTATATAATGATTTCCGGGTTGAGTGGGACCTACAGCGATTGCGCCGAGTGGCTTGCTAATTCCCCTCCTCTGCCGTTTTCCACAGTAACATTCTTATGGCTTGGAAACAGCGTTGCCAATATGACTCGAGACGACGCAAGCGCCTTGATGGGGCAGCTTCAAGCAGCTTGTGTGAAAATGAGCGTCGATTGTAACTTTCTTATTTCTGCGGACGGCTGTCAGGTAGAAGATCGAATACTCAAGGCATATGATCCCGCCAATGAACCGTCAAGAGTGTTTTTCTTCCATGGCCTTCATCATGCCAACGCATTGCTAGGGCAGATGGCATTCAAGGAGGAGGAGTGGGACGCCATCCCTAAGTGGAATAAGGAGGAGAACGAGCTTAGATACTACTACTCCCCTAAGCGAGATATCCAACTAGAGATCGATGGATTAAAGATTGAAGTGAAGAAAGGGGAGCTGGTCTACTACTTCATGTCTGGGAAATGGAATGAGACGCAGATAGCCTGTGTTGCTAGCAATGCAGGACTGTCAGTTGGGGAAATATGGAAAGACGACCACTGCGAGTATGGTGAGTACTTTGAGATCATGAATCTACACTTCGTGTCGTATATTAAGATTCTTATGCAGCCTATTACCTATTACGAAGCGCGAAGAGGGTTCCTCTCTCGGGTGAACATGGCGTAATACCGACCGAACAGTCGCTATTATAACTGGGCCAATGTTGTGAGGATTGATTACTCCACAGAATAGCATGTCCTATTTACCTTCTGGAACCACATACACGATCACGAACTGAGAGTCTTGTCTTCTTGAATCTCTACTAAAGTGGATGTTGTTGCCGTAACAATTAAGGTGGGTAAATTCCCCATCTCAAGAGCAGACAAGGCGGTTGTCGGCCAATTGAGATGTTTAGACCCAACACACCTTGCTGAAAGGTGTTAAGCTAATTCTTGCATTAAGTGTACATGTGATAGGCAACACAATATTTATCACAAGAGCTGACTGCAGGGCTTGGAGGACGACTCAGTATGGGAATAATATACTTATGATCGCATGGGTGTCAGGTGAATAGGTGACACCCTAGTGTGTACCTATCAGGTTGGGTCTATATATACAGGCTATCCCTCCCAACTAGCAGTTGGAAGGGCTAGGGGCTATGTTGACCAATACATCCTATGGCTACTGGCCCCTTCTACCTACCTGCTACGTGACTGCGTAGGCTATTCCATTCACTCCGGGACAGAATACCCTGACAATGGGCCCTTGATTACCCAGAAGACTCTCATGGTCTCCTGGGAGTCAGGCTATGTAGAAGTGCACCAACGTTGAGCAGGCCATACAGAGGCCTATCCTAGGGGATAAGGTGAACTAACACTTCCTAGGATAGCTGGACAATCAAATTAATAGGGATGTCTCAATCCCTCTACTTCAGCATATAGTCAAAGACTGGAATTAGAAGTATACATACCCTTCTACTGCACCTACAAGACCCTAACGCATGGTATTGTTGGCTGGACGAAGTACACCAATTGAAGACGGCAGTCGGGGTCATTCTTCTCGCCAGACTCGGATGTGAAGCTGGGGACTCGTCAAGCTTGCCTAGCCATTGAGACACCCAAGATGCTCATGTCCGTAGACGGAGGCGGGGTAGACGAATTTGGTTGCGTTAACGGTGCATCACGGTGGCGACTAAGACTACCAGTTCCGAGTGGTCATGATGTATCCAATACTAGGTATGTCCGGCCCGCGACGTTCAGACCTTATGTTCTGAATCTGAAGCCTTAAAACTTTCATATCTCAACAGGGATCGTGAATGGCGCAAGAGACACTGTACAAAGCCCCGTACCCGTCCATCGGAACGGTCCGAACGGGAATGCATGCAAGATGCATGCAAGATGTATGGTGACAGCCAGGGGGTTGGAATGAAATAAACGGGTCAGAACGCAACGTGAATTGTTAGGATAGTGAATCTACATCTAATTGGCACACTTCAGCAATTACAGCTCAGCATAAAGATCGCAGGAAGCTAGGCACCAAGAATCGCAACCGAATATACGACGGTTTTGTGAGAAATATCGCAGAGTCTATAACCACAACCACATTATTCCATGCTGCCAAGACTAGACTGGCTTTGACGAATGGGCGTAAAAAAAAAAAAAAAAAAAGGGGGGGGGCGGGGAGGTTAAATTACAAAAACTTTTTATGTCTAAACAAAGTTGTATTTCTATATAGCATACTTGTGGGATTGGTTCTAGAAGCAAAGCGCTCCCAGTTTTATGAGAAAATATTCACTCAACATCAGAGCTACAGGCAGGCGGAGACGCCAATAACCTGGTGAATTGTCAGTGCATATGTAGATACCACCCCATAAGGGTTTTGATCTGGTTATTCTAGCCATATATGAGTACTTCAGCACTGCTTTGAGCCCTGTGCACATCCCATTCATTATGTCGATGATACAGGCCTTTTCTTCTCTTCTTGTGCAATAACAGTAGCTAATACTGGAATTGCCAGCAGAAGGAATTGTGACAGGCGGCTCATTTATGTCGACTGGTAACGCAATGCTTTCAAACTCTTGGTATGTTTCGCCATAATGCTTCAACTTATCCTCCATCGCCACAAAAACCTCGCTGCCCAGAAGGCACCTCAGCGAGGAGTTAGCCGCGTGTACAAGCTTCTATATAGCGACAGCGTCTTTGATGATATCTCCAACCTGCGCTGCTCGTAATATAGCCTCTATGATTTGTTCGGCCTGTACGTAGCTGTAGGCCGGCAACACCTGCTCCAGTTGACGGAAGGACATCTTCTTATAGGCCCATTCCGTCCTAAAACCACCAGGCCCGATGCAAGTGAACTTGATATTCCAGTCCAGTTTCATCTCTTTGGAATTGGATTCGGTGAATTTCGATGCGCAATACGCGCTGAGGGCTGGCATGCCGCATTGGCCGCCAATAGATGTGATTAGTTGGAGCTTGGACGAGGCCACCTGGTGGCATGTTGACATCGCGTATAATGCGGATGGCTGTACAAGTGAAGGAGCTGCTAAGTACTATATGCAGTCAGTATAAATTATATCAAGCGATACGCCTTTAGATCCGAAGTTTATCTCAACAGCCCGTGCTATTGCCCCCCTCCCAGTACCGACTCTTCTTGAGCAGCTTTGATGATGGCGTGCTGCACAACACTTACATACCAACATACCTCAAGTCGCCGCCAGGCGGACACCCAGGGGTGCAACACAGGGCGGGTGTGTCCAAGTCTCGAACCTGCGTAATCTGCCAAACCCAAGCATAGGCATATACCCGAGTACCCGTCGGCTAGTCATGTGCATCACGCACAGGTGAATCGATCCACGATCAAAAGCAATGCCCGCCACGTCAATCCATCAATACACCGCACGAGACCCGTTTACCCGTCAGTCGCCGGCTCCTACATGCTTCTGGGGTTTTCGGGCAGACACGGGCACGGGCACCCGTCACAAAGGCCAGGTGCATGCGTCGTCGGAAACGCCTATCACTTGTCATATATGACAGCAGCCATCCATATGGGTTTCGTAACTGATATCATATATCCAGGTAAGCAACCGCCCATCGGAATCAGACCAATTGCCCAGCTTGATGAACACGCAGACACCACTATCAACAAAAAACGGTTGGTGTCTCCAGAACTGGCATGCTACTCCACAGAGTGGCAACCTTGCCAAGGTTCGAGCTCTCGCCACCAAGTCGGGAGTCACTGCTATCGGAGCACGGGACTAGGATTTGCTAAGAACCCAATGGCCTCTATCCAACCTCTAGGGATTGAGCTTTGTTCTCGAGGTACTGCTCGTCGCTAGTGTTCGAAGCTTGGATCGATTTCTGGAGCGCTCTATGAAGTGTGCGACGCATCCTTGACTCCAATGACAGGCTGCCCATGTGGCATGGTTGCCCGCTACGAGTTCCTGGCGGTCACCTAAGTAAAGCCCTGGCAAACTAGAAACATTAGGTATAGGGACTAGATCTTGACGTATAGAATACATCCCACTGCGTACACATGTAGTCTGTTCTCCCCCCCTCGTCCCTTGAGCAGTTGTTTAACATTGGCGGCATATGTTCTGAAGTGTGTCATGTGTTAGTGCGCCTTCAATAAGCTTGCCCCACGATCCCTATGTAGGTATCCTATGACATAGACTGAACGTACACTTCATGGAATAGTTGAAATCTGCTAAAAAAAAAAAAAAACCTTAGGGTATCCTCATTTAAGTATTATATATTGAAGTGAGGACCCTGACCGTTAGGAGATTAGCCGAACGTACATTTCCTAGGGAAATTAGACAGTCAAACTGGTGGGGGGGTTTCTTAATTGGAAGAAACCCAATAGAATTCGATTGAATCAATTCAGCGCAATTGATGTGTGTTATTTCTGGTTCTAATTACACCTTGAATACCCCTTATCTTCGTGTTGCAAGTGAAGCATGTGGCTTATATATGTAAGAAGTAGGTACCCAGGTATTTATTTATTGTATGGAGTACAGGTGCACGAAATACCGCGTACAGGGGTTGCCTAACTTAGCCCCTTTTTTCTATACTCATACTAGTTACACTCTACTTCAATATCCCCGTAGACATATACCCTATACATACAATAGATACCGCAGGAATAGGACTTTCTTCTTCTTCTTCTTTGAAGAGGGGAAAGGTTGATAAGGGTGAGAGAGAATAGAGAGGAATGAAGTCCAATACACACTAGTTGAAGAAGGGTTGAGCACGATGACGATCAGTCCTTATACTCACAACAAAACACCGCACAGGGCCGCAAACACTAGCATCTATGCTCAATGCTGACAAATCAAAAAGTACCGCATAACACCATAGATAGCTTCTTTACTAATGGCAATCGAAAATTGCATATGGGCGCTAGATATGGGCACCATCACTTTGATTCTCATTCAACAAAGGATAGTATTGAGTAAAGACTTGCGAAGACACGTTCACTTAGATGCAGAACTACGGCTTGATTAGAGAAGACGCCGGAAACGCCATCTTAAAGTCAATTCCAATCCCCCAGCTACCAGACGACTATGTTCTGGTGCGGACCGTGACCGTTGCGCTGAACCCCACGGATTGGACAACACTCGACGCACCAGGCGACAATGGCACTTTGGTCGGATGCGATTATGCGGGCGTTGTAGAAGAGGTAGGAAGAGCGGTGACGCGGGACTTCAAGAAAGGAGACCGCATTGCAGGCTTCGGGCATGGAGGTATGGTACCGCACCAGAGTGACGCTCTTACAGCTCAGCTAGGGGTCCCCTCTTATCCTGGGCGTGGCCATTCGAATCTGCCGATTGTTTAAATCTAATATATGGACAGGCAACGATGCAAACCCCGAAAATGGCGCCTTTGCACGCATCATCGCTGTCAAGGCAGATTTGCAGATCCGCATTCCAGAGAGCGTCAGTTTTGAGGCGGCTTGCACCATCGGTGTTGGATTCGCGACAGCTGGATATGCGCTGTATAAGGTCCTGGGCCTCCCGTTTCCGGACGATGCTCAAAAATTCATCGACAAGGATGAAAGGAACCAGAGGAATACGTTGTTGATCTACGGTGGCAGTACGGCTACGGGGACGATTGCCATTTGCCTCGCTAAATTGTGAGAATCACCTGTCATTATTAGTTTGTCTTAATCATGACTGTACTTATTATATGAGATCGACGAGCACAAGCACAGGGAAAATCTCTAGCTGATGAACTCTTCTGTTATTTGTAGGTCTGGTTGGAACGTCATTACAACTTGCTCGCCGAAAAACTTTGATCTAGTTAAGGATAGAGGCGCTGATATCATCTTCGACTACGTATGTACATCTTTTCATTCGCCCTTCTCGTTTCAACTTGCTGTCAAGCGCCTTGACGATTCATATAGCAAGCACCCAATGTAGGGCAGCAGATCCACGAAGCAAGTCATGGGTCCATCACCAAAGTCTTCGATACAGTGAACTTACCCAGCACAGCCTCTATCTGTGCAGCCGCAATTTCACGGTCCAATTCTCATCACAGGGAAGACCGCGTCTACTGTAACCTCTTAGGGGAAGGCTGTCCACGGGACGACGTTAGTTCCGTTTTCTTTCTAGGCTACTCGCTTTCCGGGGAATCTTATATCTTTGAGACTCAGGAGCATCCTGCTCAACCGAAAGATTTTGAATTTGGTAAAAGATGGTTTCCAATGGCTGAAAAGCTGTGGGGTGAAGGGAAATTGAAAACTCATCCTGAAAAGGTCGGTGCAGGGGGGCTGCTAGGTTGCCTCGAGGGTATGGAAGAGATGCGCCGGGGCCAGGTGAGCGGCGTGAAGTTGGTGTACCGGGTTGATGAGACATCATGGCTATTATGATTCCGAGATACTAACGTGTTGTCTTCGAGTGTAAGGTGAGTCTTGGTAAGCGTGATGAGTACAAAGGAGGCAGGTAACATGTTTTGCTAGCCCCTATAGCCACAATATTTCGGAGAGGCTTTACAACTGCCTCCCCAGAATTAATCTTACTCTTTTATATAGTCAATATAAATGTTCTTAAATACATATATATATATATATATATCAGACTTTATTTAACTAATTTATTTTAATAGTAATAAATTAAAAGGAGTATTAAACGTTAGTTATAACTAAATACACTTTTTTTATAAGTATTTTTAATGCCGGTTAATAACAAGTGCCTATATCAGGACTTGGTACCTTGAAAACAAACTTGAGTAAAAAAAATTAAGCAATGAAATAAACGTCTGTTGACGACTTGTAGGCTTTTCGAAATCGGACTAAAGATTGAAATCTATATATACAGCTCCATCTGTTTTTAGGTTTCAGAATTTACGAAGACTGTCAGTAAGCCCTAGATTAAGCAAGGTCTAGGTAATTAGATGTTGAGATGTCTCTATTGCATCGAGACCTATAATCTATAGGATTTGGCGCATATGGCCTATAACATAAATCTTTTAGTCGCATAGACATGTAGTGCAAGACTGATCGCCCTGTTGGAAAGATGTGAAGAGAGCGTTCGCTTTAATGCTTTTGCTACGAATACCACGTCAGCAATATATGCAGTATTGGGCTCTTAATGGCAGTGACACTCACTGATGACAAGTGAATGAAGAATCTTTTTGTTCCCCGTTGTCAGGTAGGCTACGTGTACACTACAGCATCATGCGTTGAAAATCAATTTTAAGAAGAACTTAGTTTGTATTAGCCTAGCTTATCGTATAGATTTCGATTGAGCTTAGAGCTAAATTCGCGGCGTTATCGAAATATATAACAAGTCTTCTTTCGAATCAAGTGAGAAAGTGACTCATCTATTCATAATGATTACTTTATGCACGGCAGATGAAACTTCGGCAATTGACTACATCTCCGTCCGCCACGAACGTCTACGTAGTCGATACAGGCTAGCCCAGCCAACTCCCTATAATCCTCCTTTCAAGTAGGTTGGCTCTACCCAAGATGGAAACAGTTGTGAGAATTCATCATCGCCGTATAATGGAGAATCATTATAATTGTGTAGATAAGGGCAATGCAATGCTGACCCCAAGTTTCGGATAATTCTCCGATTGGTCCTTGCTGGCATTAAGCGAGTATCTTATTGCTGGTACGTAGTACATCACCAGGGCTAGCAACTTATTAACAACTCTCCACAAAGCAGGGGGTTGGGAGACTTACGTATATGTATGAAAAGAATCCATACTAACATAATTAGCTGAGAAGGATCATCATTGAGTCGATTAAGAGGATGATGCTTAAAATTAATGTAAGGATAAGATACCGATGATACCGTATGGTAATGTAGAAATCGTATGGAAATGTAGGAGTCGTATGGCCAACCAATTCGTAATCAATCAGCAACCTAAACCGGCCATAGAAAGCCACTGCGTTGGCTAGCTCTAGTGTAGTCTAGATTAACGCAAGTAATAAGCACACTACAGGGCAGATTTACAATACGTACTAACTCCGAAGACTACCTTGCTACATTTTCTTAGTAAATTAAGATATCCTCATTGTAACCGTTCTCTTTTTCTTTTTTTTCTCATATTTTCAAAGAATATGATTGAAAATGGCTGGAGATGTCGGATATTGTAGAAGAGTTACTTTCGAATTGAATACTTGTGTATTGGGGAACATGACCAATGTAGACGCTGGCCGTAGCCAATCTACACTAGGAGCCCTAGTAATCAATGACACTTGTTGTGTCTTGGCTGTTAGCAACCCGTGCGCTTTACCATGGTTAAGAGAATGGTATGGGGTAGGGATTAAACAAAGTGGAGATGTTGGATACCAACGTGCCGAGCGTGCCTCATACGTACAAGCCCCTTCATCTTCTCGGCATGGAGTGACGTGGAGTAACATGGTAGGTATCCTTAATATGGAGCCTCCATATATATCTCGCTTAAAACGCAGTAGGGAGAGAACATATACATCATTTACCATTTGGCAAGCTGATGAAACTTGACATGAACTTGCTCGCCTCCGCAATGTATATCCCGTTGTCTATAACAGCAAAATCAGTCCTCGCAACACTCTTTGCTAGTACTTTTGCTTATATTATTTACCAATGCTTCTTCTCCCCTCTATCCGTTTTCCCCGGACCGCTCGCTGCCAAACTCTCTAAAGGATGGCGTGCGTATGTAACGTACAGAGGTCACTGGCACCGGGATTTAGTCGCCCTTCATCGACGTTATGGACCCGTAGTAAGAATAGGGCCGAACGAATTGTGAGTGGCCTAGTACCATAAGGTCTTGCGCAAGCTAGCCGATCAAGAAACGTTATGTCACTGAGGGCTGTTAAGTCTGACTGCGAAAAGGAGTGTCACCGACCCAGAAGCTTTCCTCCAGATCTATAGTAAGTAGTACAACTACCGTTCTTTGGTCTTCTACTAGTGGACGGCGCTATTAATGCAGTATATCTTCTGTAGGGGTCAACGGGGCATATACCAAGTCAGCTTCCTACTCTGTTTTAAAGGGCTCGCGGCCTTTTGACTTAGCTGGCGAGCGCAATGAAAAGATACATTCCGCGCAGCGCAGGCTCGTAGCTCGGGCTTACTCGATGGAATCGACTATGCAGTTAGAAAGACAGGTTGACGAACTTATTGCTCCATTGCTAAAACAGTTTGACGATATGGCCTTCTCAAAGCAGACTGTCGATCTTGGGTATTGGCTGCAACTCTTCGCCTTCGATGTGATAGGAGCCGTCTCGTTCTCTAAGCCCTATGGATTTGTCTCCTCAGGATCTGACTCAATGGGGTCCGACGGGAGCTTATTTTCCCGCCTTGCTTCTTCCCTCCAAAGTGGCGCATGGGTAATGCATGCTGGGTGGCTCTTCAGATTCCATCAGAAAGCAATTCTGCCGCTCTTTGGCAATTTTCTGGCAGTCAACGAAAGGAACGGCTTTTTCTTTCAGTTTGCCCAGCGCGAGGTGCAAGCACGGAGAGACCAAGGAGGAAATGACAAGGACATTGTGGATCAGCTGTTCAAGGTACAAGAAGCTAAAAAGGAACTGTAAGTGGTTCTAGCAACAAGTGAATAGATCTGTCATTGAGCACAAAGACTAATAACCATCAATCTCTCTTTAGTGATGATGTATCCATCGCTTACATGATGACTTCAAATGTGTTTGCAGGTTCTGATACTACCTCGATAGCCCTTCGTGCTATTTTTCTTAACCTGATACGCCACCCCCATGCTTTATCCAAGCTCCGTTCCGAGTTACAGGGTCTTCAGGTCACGGGGAAGTTAAGTTCAATTACCACCGCGGCTGAAGCAGAAGCCTGCAAGTACCTACAGGCAGTCATATATGAAAGCATGAGGCTGTTCAGCCCTGCTGCCTTCATGCTCGACAGAGATGTGCCGCTTGGAGGTATGACCATATGTGGACACCATGTGCCTGGTGGCGTAAGTATATGAGACTTATCTTTCACATTCCCGATGCAAAGGTATCAGAAAAAGGAAGGGTAAGAAGCTGACAAATAACGTATACCCAGACGGTTGTTGGAACTAGCCCATGGGCAATACACCTGGCCCCTCAGGTCTGGGGAAATGATGCAGAAGAATTCAGGCCTGAGCGATGGTTAGAATGCGAGGACCCCGGAACCTTGAGTAAGTCGATTATTAAATATGTGTAGGCAAACCACACTATGATTGATGCTAATCATTCTTGTTAGGGCGCTTCTTCTTCGCATTTGTAAGTAATCTTTAATTCCGGAGCTGTTTCTTTCCAATTGTAGCTATTTTAAGACTACGAAGGCTTCTTACTCTTTTCCGATCAACAATTGTGCTAGAAAAGTTATTATACGCTTCCTAAGTATGAACGGGACACCTTCAAATGGGCTTACTGACTCTGAGTGCCGTAGGGCGGTGGTACTAGGACATGTATTGGTCGCAGTGAGTCATTCCGGCAATCTGATTTCAAATAGCTATGTGTTATTGCGCTCTTAGAATATAATAGCTAACATCCTTTGCGACCAAAGATATTAGCTGGCTTGAAATCGAGAAGCTTGTTCCCACCCTTGTGATGCGGTACGATTTCGAACTCGCTGAAGACGTCACAATAACGGAGGACTGTGGGTGAGTTTTCAGTTTGTGCATGTATTTGTTTGAGGAACAGGCTGACACTTAAATCCTAGTATTCTTGTATTTCTCAAAGGCTTACGAGTACACATCAATCGCTTGGGAGACTAGCGCCCTCTTGTAGACTTCCTCCAGATCCGCAAGGGCCAGGTTGGTGGTGGCATCTATATACTTAGGTGGCTCACAGGTATATATCATGGCACAAGGAACCGTGGTGCGTCACCTCACACGTAGACATAGGATTCTCCTTAACAAGAGGGGCTCGTGGGACTGAGTGCCGGACAGTGCAGTCACTGATGATACTTTGTCCAGTATCCTAGTTGCTCTCGGTTTCTTTGGCGTCGAGTGACAATCCAGTAATTCGTATGCCATGGCGATGGCGCTTGGAAGTGTTGCACTAGGCAGTCAAAGAGCCATATCATAAATTGTGATAAAATTGAACGCAAATACATCGTCACTATGATCTAGAATCGTATATTTTGAGATATTGTAATATATCGCGCCTCAGCCGAACTTACTCTACCGTGACCGAACAGTCGTCAAGTGCCGAAAACCCCCTTACCGGTCATTGTACTGTAACGAGATCGTAGCGCCGATAGATTGACTCCACACGGATTACCGATCTCACAGCGTCGTTCCACGAATGTTAGGTAATCTGAAGTCGTAAGTGTACCGGAATAATTCATAAACTTTGCTGCCGTTCGACCCATAGAATAGTAAGCTTCTTGAATAACGAATAACGAATAACGAATAATAACAAGAGAGAGTTCCTACTAGTGGGCCATGTTTTTCCTGGGCGGAGGGCGGAGGATCGCAACCCGGGGCTACTCAGCTATCCCCATCTTCGACGCGCACCTCTAGGCTATAATAGGTTTCACTAAGCATTGTCGAAACCGCAGCTCCATTTATGGGGCTACGGCTTTTTTGTAATCTATAGGTGGAAAATCTGGCGGTTTCTTGTCTTTGGAATATCCATGATCCTGGGAATGTTGACTGTTCGTGAACGGCTCTGTATCCCAATTAGGCACCTAGCTAGGCACGTTCTGGAGATAGGTTGTTTAGCGCCTAGTTATGAGTATGAGTTTAAATAGCACGAGAAACCCGGGATCTCTAACATGTTCTCAAGGGTATAAGCTTGATCGTCACCAGCCTTGCAGATCAACATGCGATCAACAGTTCTCGGCTTTCTGGCCTCTGCTTTTGCTGGTTACGCCTCTGCGGTAGGGGTTACCGGTGCAGCAGAGGGCTTTGCGAAGGGGGTTACTGGAGGTGGAAGCGCTACTCCAGTGGTAAGTGATTCTTGGAGCTGCCATCTTCTTATCACGGCAACTTTGGGAGAATTAAGGTTCCACTCAGTGAAGTGAATGGCACGCTCCTATGGGCTAATGCCCGGTCCCAAAAATTTCACGAGACGCGCTCACAATGACGTTCACTAATCCTAAGTGTTTTAATGCAGTACCCGACTACCACTGCCGAGTTGGTGTCGTACTTAGGTGATGACTCTGCCCGTGTTATCATCCTTACCAAAACATTCGATTTCAGAGGTACAGAAGGTACAGTTACCGGCACGGGTTGTGCTCCTTGGGGTACCGGTTCTGGTTGCCAAACGGCTATCAACCAGAACGACTGGTGTACGAACTATGAACCCGATGCGCCCGCAGTATCTGTCTCGTACGACAAGGCTGGGGTGTTGGGTATTACAGGTCTGTAACCCTCTGCCGAAACACACACCCACTGATGGTCACTCTCAACATGGATATATATAGCTGACATCGAGCGTTATAGTGAAGAGCAACAAGTCGCTCGTCGGCGAGGGCAGCAGTGGTGTTATCATTGGTAAGGGCTTGAGAATTGTCAGCGGTGCCTCAAATATCATCATACAAAATGTTATGATCACCAATATCAACCCTCAATATGTGTGGGGAGGTGATGCCATCACGCTGGATAATACTGATCTAGTATGGATCGATCACGTTACGGTAGGTACTTCTGTTTCTTTACGATTTGCTATCGAAGTAATAATAGCTAACATACTGATTAGACCTCTCTCATCGGTCGCCAACATATCGTGTTGGGCGAAGACGCTTCTAACCGGGTAACAATCAGCAACAATTTCATTGATGGGAGAACTAGCTGGTCAGCTACCTGTGATGGCTATCATTACTGGAACCTATACTTCACCGGATCTAACGACCTCGTGACCTTCAAAGGAAATTACATTCTTCACACGTCTGGCCGCGCACCCAAGGTTGGAGGCAACACTCTCCTGCATGCCGTTAACAACTATTGGTATCAAAGCAGCGGACATGAATTCGAGGTGGACTCTGGTGCCAAGATCCTTGTTGAGGGAAGCGTGTTCCAGAACGCAGGTGACATGGTCGAGACAAGCAGTCTCGCAGGCAAGATCTTCACCAGCCCAGATACCAATACAAACCAAGCCTGCTCAACATATCTCGGCCATGCATGCCAGAACAATGCATATGGGAGCACAACAAGCTACTCGGGAACAGATGAGAGTTTCTTCCAATATTTCAGTGGGAAGAATATCGCTTCGGCTGATACCGCGACTTCGGCGCAATCAAACGTCCCAAATAACGCTGGATACGGGAAACTCTAAACAGCTAATGGCTTATAACGCAGACTGTCATTTGCCAGCGCCCTCAATAGTATCTAGATAATTTTTTCCAGATTGTATAATGAAAACAGTTGAACTTGATTATCATGAAGCTTTGTGATGCATTATATCATGCAGTCTACCCCTATTGATTGATTTGAGAAACAAAGTTCCATAGAACATAACACTTGAAGACCATAGTTTTCATAAAATCCTAGATGAGTGTTGCCATCACGATTGTGCTGAATATTCAAAGTTACATATGGGAGTATAGAAAGGAAAGAGCCTAGAGTATGATAAACTACACCAGAAGTTCACTACTTATTCGCAAGTTGAGTCTAACGCAGGTGTTTATTTCTTTTCTTTTCTGCTTCGTTCTAATTATAGACATGTTCTTACATTTAAAGAAGTTCTACTTGCCACTATTTGATATCACTCGATAATTAGACGCATGGGCATTCTTAAGGAATTCCAAAAATAGCTTCATGATGTTTTCTAGCGGTCTCAACTTTTTTCTTCCTCTCGTCCTCTCTTCTACTAGCATCACGAAGCATTTTTCTTTCAGCTGCCTCAGCTTTTCTTATCTCATCTTCAAAAATGCCTGTTACGCCGTTGACGGTAACGTAAGACTCGATGAATTTAGATTTATACTGCCTACTAATACCATTAGCGTTCCACACTCTCTCATTCTCAAGTCGTTCTTGGCCTGGGCCGGAACAGCGTATGCCTTTATCGTGCTTGAAACCGAGATCTTGCATTTTAATCGGCAGTAAGTACGTAGTGTTGTGCTCTGAAGTGATTACAACATCTTTCTTCTGTCTTTTTCTTGTGGCTGTTTTTTGCCTTTATATCTTGGTCCCATATTTTCGTAGGAGGCGGTAGGCACAGCATATGATAATATACGCTAAAATAACAATAGTATTGTTTGGCTAAGAGGGATACATTTTAGACGCTTGTTATGCTTCTATACAAAGAAACTGTTATATCAAGTATAGCTCAACTTTTTCTCATCTTTGTAAAGTTCCTATTACCAGGGATATGAACCAAGAAATGGGGGAAGCAAAGTATGAGTGCAGCACTAGTAGGTTTTTTCAGCCTTTGTTCTTCTTTCCGCTCTGTATTATATTTTACTATAGCTAATCCACGTTTCGGAACAACAGTAGCTACTGATTGGGCAGCTCTACGAATCTCCCTATGATAGACATATTAATCAGAAACTCGGTTTGTGGAATGCGTCCCGTATTATTCAATGCTAGATAGGTAACAAGTACCTCGAAGAGTAGGTTGAATAGAGAACAGAAACACTGCCATTGGTAACAACTAATATAACAAGTGAGTTTTGGTGTAGAGCTTTGTGGTAGTTCCCAAGGGGATTGTAACTCTTGCGCAACCACAAGACGCATAAATCATAAGTAATGCTTTCCTAATAGTAATTGAGGTGTCTAAGTATTATCAAACGTCCTATATACACTCTTTTGATAATACTGGCGAAGCCCACAACGGCCAGGAATGCGGCACAAGGGTATTTATAGAAGAAATGGCAAGCCCCTTCGATCAACATAGTGTACTCCCTATAGTTAGGTACCTAATACGCCGCTACTGACATACCACGACGGGGAAGAGCTTGAAAAAGCTAGAAATAATATAATAAAGGCAGAGTAAGATGTATAAAGAGCGGAGGCAATACGGCAGAGAAACGAGTTCCTTGACTTCTTTAATGCCAAGGTGTTCGGCTTATGCAATGTCGCCCCTTCAGTATAATGCAAACATACGGCAGCGGGCCGTCATCCTCGCAACGGTACCTATCGTATATGGCCATTTCGATCTATCGCAACGTTTTTATCAGCTATTAGCTAAGCATATGGGTATGGGCTTGAATAGCGTCAGCTACTGGGCTATATGTGTCGTGGACCGAGGTTTCGGCCCCTGCTGGTGTTATGACCTCATGAGCGACCAACTATCTCTCAGCATGCTAGCAAAGAGCTATCTCCGTATCTACGAGGCTACCGCTGAGCTAGTCGCGACCTGGACATCGGAATATTGGGTTGGGAGACGACGAAAACCCACGAGGAGATACAAGAATTGGGTAAGGCGAGAGAGTGTACAGAGGGGTGAAACTGCGCTGTAGTCACAAGGCACTAATCTCGTGCACCGGGAGCTAAACATCTCACCGCCCACCCGAGATATAATCTGCTGTTAAGCAACCGCCAGCACCTACACAGTTGAGATCCTGGTCGGGGATCTGTGCGATGGGAAGACGGTCAGCCAGGCCAAGCTAGAAGAAGAAGAAGAGCGCCGCTTGGCATCACCACGCGTTGCGAGAGACCTCCTGGTCGCCAGGCTCGGATCTACGGTCAGGACCTCCTCACACATAACCCTAAACGGGAGATCAGTACTGGCACAGTTGTGAGGTGAAGAAATTACACTCACAGTAATCATTAGCCATCCTCGCAACTCTATCTTAAATGTTCCTATAATTACATCAAGTTCGCCTATCAGGTAGGGGTCATGCCGCTGGTGCGCGTTGTCGCATAACGAGATGAGAACCGCGCATTGCAAAATCTCTATATATAGATTTCATGTACGATTTATCGTCTTCAAAATCTCTACAAAGGAATTATTGGGTTGATCTTGGCGAAATGCCCAAGGCAGTTTTGGAAGGTGCTGGTGGCTTACATAGGTACCTTACCTACCTACCCCTAGGAGGTACTGGACTGATGGTGGGTCTTGTGGTGTACTTACCTGTTGGTGAGTCACAGCGCCGTAGGTCTCCGGCGGCACAGCGCGTTTGCGTTTCACCGCAGGTACTACTTATAGGTACTACAAGCACCTGCGTTACAATACAAACTTCAAGTGTTGTGCGACTCGATTTTCCCTCTTCTCTTTTACCGGCGAGTTTAGCACTCGAAAATCATTAGAATTGTTGTCTACCTTTTTCTTTTTTTGACTCTAGGACTTATCCAACTCCATCATACCCCCTACGAATTATTCAAAACCTGGCTTGCCAGACCGATTCCTTCGGTATATACCATACCAGCAACGGCTGCAGAGGTCAGCGTAGAGAAAATACCAGCAATCAGAGCCGAGATGGCAACTCTAGAGACATCACCACCACGGTTCGGGGCGATCTGGGAAAGGACACCAATCTGTGTTCCGAGAGAGCCGATGTTACCAAAACCCTAAATGCGCTGAGATTAGTTTCCGTTCGTGTTTGTTTTGGTTACACATAATGGCAGACTTACACAGCAAGCGTACGTGGCGATGATAGTCGCCCGAGGGCTCAGAGACGTGTAGCGGGGATCAGTGGTCAGAGCCAGGAAGGCAGCAAACTCGTTGATAATAATCTTTTGACCGATGAGCTCACCGACTTGGAGGAGCTCGCCTTTTGGCACACCCAGAAGCCAGGCGACAGGGTAGAAGATGTAGCCAAGAAGGAATTGGAGCGTCAGGTCAGGGTTCGAGATGCCCCAGTAACCACCCCACCAGGTGAGAAGACCGTTGATTAGACCAACGAAAGCAATGATACAGAGCAGCGTGGCGACAATCATGCCGGCGATCTTGAGACCTAGCCAGGCACCGTTGGCAAATGCGTGTAGTGGGTTGGCAGCCTTGTCCTCCTCATTCTCCGGCACGACCACCTTTCCAGCAGTCAGCGACTCTTCCGTCTCGGGGTATCGCATCTTGGAGATGGCGAGTGAGGCGGGGATAGACATAATACAGGACGAGACGAGTGCCTGTGCGTTAAGTCCCAGTCCTATGTAAGCGACGAGCACGGATCCGGCAATAGTGGCAAAGCCGCAGGTCATAACCTGGTGCAACTCGGCTAGGGTGAGGTATGGAACGAAGGGTCGAATCAACATGGCGGATTCACCCTGGCCGATGAAGGGAGTAGCTGACGCGACCACGGCCTCGCCTCCGGATACTCGCAGGGTCCAGAAGAAGAAGACGGCAAATTTACCGATAAACCACTGGATAAGTCCGACGTGGAAGAGGAGAGCGACCAGAGCAACGAAGAAGATAATAGGTGGAATGACGCCAATCAAGAACCAGCCTAATTTGGGTACACTGTCATCTGTCAGGAACACGACACCCTGGTTGGCAAACCCTAGCAGAGTACGTGCGAGTTGGGAAATAAAGCTGAAGATATCGTAACCAGCATGCGTCCGCAACACGAAGAGGGCGATGATGAATTGAGTCAGCATACCACCTGGGGTACCATGTTAACTAAAATTGCACGAGACAATCCCTATAGGCGGGATTTTATCATCATCACTTACCAATGACGGTATGCCAAGGGATGGCAGAAAACCTCCTTGAAGTCACTGCCATGACGAAAAGTATGACAACCAGGCCGAAAAGAGCCTGAAGGCGGCCAAGTCTCGTGTTATCACCCGACTCTCTAGGCACCAAGGTGCCGAGAAGGAAGACGGCAACTGTTCCAATGGCAGCGAGCGGCTGGTGGAGGAACTTGGGGATAAGTTCGTACACCCTGAAAACGGTATGGCGCCATACTATCTTGACAGGGTTGAAGAAGTACCTGACGGGAACCCAGAGAGTGATGATGCGCAGCGTGATGGCAAGATAAACCAGAAAGGGGATCAACCAATTTTTGGTCTTGCGAAACTTGACTAGACCAAAGATCCACCAGCTGTTGAAGCGCAACGCGATGTGCGTCAGCTCACCATCTCGACGAACATGTGACATTTCGCCGAAGAAAACGACGAAGGATTAGTTGAGACTCACGCAGTAAAGACTAGCCAAATGAAGAGGTGGATAGGAGCCCTCAGTCTCCGATACCACGTCCTGACAAAGCCGGTTGATGTTGACGGGTCGTTGTGGTCGTGCGACCGGTCAACATTGCCAACCTCCTCGTCAGTGGCAAGCGATGTCTTCTCGACAGCGGGAAAGTCGCTGTTCTTTTCGAAGCTCTGCGGCCGGTCCTGCTGCGTCATGTCGGCGTAAGAGACGTCGTGAGTGTGGTTGGCATGCTCGGCAGCGGCACCGCCGTGGTGTATATGCTCATGGCGGTGTTCATGGAGATGATGCTCGCCGGCCAGTGGAGAGCCGCCGGGGCTCTGGGCTTTCTCGTCCGAGGAACTCATTGTGCAGCGTGACACCTCTTCAGCTAGCCTTGTTCAACGCTACTGACCCAGGTGGGTATTGCGAGTTGTCTTCGGAGAAACGAGACACGGAGGGGAGAGCGAGGAGCAAGAAGAGTGGTGGCCGAGAGAGGGCTAGAGATCTCTTTCGCAACCATGCCTTCGGAAGAGGAGACGGGTGCAGTATAGTATTATAGACATGACTTGCACAAGCGCCAAGGATTCCCACTTCGCAGCTATCTAGCTGAGCTTCTTGATTGGGCTGTTGGCCATTGTCCATCTCATTCATCTGGTCCGCTGGGTGATCGTGTGGTCCTATCTCTCGGTACACACGCTAACCTTGCTCGATAGCGTCTACGGAGTACTTACGCCTGGTGAGAAAAAAAAAAAAAGGCACGCTAAGGTATGGGGGCGGCATGGGTGTCCTTCTGGAAGCGGAAGGACATTGAGCATGTTGGCCTGGCTAGCACCGTTGCGTGGATCTCATTGACGCTGATAGGCACAACGGCGGGAGGGTTTGGCCCTTTGTAGTCAGTCAGTCAGTCCCCTGTATGAGCTTTTGGCCACTTCCCTGCGGTAGGTACCTCCCGACCTCCTAGTCTGCTTGTAGGGGCGAGGTGCCTAGTCGGGTATAACACCAATAGTACAGATATCAGTATCTGTCATTAACCACTGTATCTCGGTAGCACATTCGGTACAGTTTACAGATCCGGCCCTACCAGAGTGAACACGCGACACACTGTTTTACGTACAGTACGATGCACTCACTAAATACTAGCGTGAACAGAAAGCTTGGGGTAAGACTGGGAGTTACTTGACTGGGAATTGCAGTGGTATGGTAATCAAACTTTTTCATACTCTGGTTGGATTCGATTCTCCCATTGTACCTCGGTGCATATTGGATTCATCACTCCCTTACAGCCATGTTTCGGACTTATCACAGGTCAGAAGACCGATCTAACATTGTCTTACGGTAGAAGCAAGCAAGATGACTTGTCATGGATCACCGCCTAGGTAGGTAGGTATACGAGGGAAGAATACCTACCCGGCGTTTTATTGATATGGTCGTCGACGATTCCGCAATATGAGTGGTCAAGACGCGTCCAGTTCAGTCCATTTACCAGCCACCTTATCAGTGGCGCCTGGCCAACAACAGATGCCGTATGTCTACTACTACTAGTACCTATACGTAGTATGTAGGTATGCTTTTAGTAGTAAGTACCTTGGGCGGGAGAGTACATGGTAATATCTCTCTATATTGCCTTCCCCATACTTCAACAGTCTTCTTCCCGTACTTCCAACAGTCTACACTGCTAGTATACTAGTAGGATACTAGCAGATGCGCTACACACATATATATGAACGAGCAGCACACCAGAGCTGTGTGGATCTTTCGTCGGGTGTAACAAACGCACTACTGTAGGTAGGTATCGAGATGAGTTTCCGTCGTCAGCTGCTGCAGATCGGGAAGCCTCAAGCATGCAGAAGCATACATACGGTAGTAGGAGGCTGCATAATAAAAAAGACAACCGCATTCAACAAGATAGCACACTCGTCGGCAGCGCAGACGATCGCGCCATGTGTCTCGATTCACTAGGACGAACTTGCGGTGCTGTTGCGGGAACGAAATCTATCATATTGTCATATTGTCATACTGCAGTGGCGAAAGGAGGGTGGCGCCGGTGACGCCGGTCTCTCGGTCAAACCCATCCAGTCCTGATCAGTGCTGATAACATTCCCAGAGACACGGGTGCGCAGGGGATCATGATTCGTGCCAAGCCGTCGACTCCGTTCTCTTCCGCTGTACGGTTCTCGTATCTCATTCGACAATGCCCAGAGATAACGACTGTCAAAGTCGCAAGGATCCTGTTCCGCAGGCAGTACCATACAGTATCCTTACTTACGACGCTACTGTACATATTCTTCGTAGTGTACGGATAGTCGCGAACGGTTACCGTATGCGTATGCGTAGACAAGGCTCAACCGGACAGAATTCAGGGTGACGGTTGTTAAGCTCTGAAGCCAAATACGAGTACAAAAGAGCAAGAGGAGACTGGTTACATACCCACGTATGTAGGTTGTGTGTACGAACACGGCGTACTCTCTGAGTAGGTGAGATGCCTACGTTTCAATACCTGTAGTGCCACAGATTTAATCTTTCGTGAGTAACGTACAGGTACTACCTGACTATCCGATGTCCAAGTAGCCCTAGCGTCCCTTGGTGTTCTAGAATTATTTGCTTCTAGTGTAGTGTCCCTACTACATACTGGAGGGTGCCTCACGTGCGCACCAACATTCATTTATTCCCCCGCGTCCCAGCCGTAGCTGTAGCTGAGGGCCAACACTAGAGCTACCCTAGTTTGCATTGGTCGCTTGCTTGGCAACTCCCGTCGTCTTTACCCAAATCAGATGACACTGCATCGTTGTATCAACATACTATACGCAAGGGGACAATGTTGCCAGTGGTTTCAGACCGGAACTCTATAATCCCAGATAGGGTGATGAGGTAGGTAGTTTATAATCTTAGATATTCCCATGGGGTTTGATCTCGCGATAGATAGATAGAGCGTAGGACAGAAAAAAAGAGGCCCTCTTATTCAAATCACCCAAACGAGCACAATGTTCAAATGCCGAATAAAAACTACACTAATTAATGCTCAGGCGGGGCCTTATCAGTCGTCTATCCTGATTTGATCATCTCCGTGCTTATTCGACAACGGGCCTGGTTACCCAGCCAAGTGGTGTCAACGAATAGTTAAACTACTTATCTCTGAACTGGCAACCAAACGACGCCGCTAGAATATTTATAAGGTTAGCACCGGCTCCCTTTCTACGATAGTCTAGTCTCTCATACAAGAGGGATAATTATATACTATACTAGGTATTATTATAACTCTATTCCTCTAGATAAGGATTATACAGTCGCCCGTTCTGGCCTCAGCACCTATGATACCTAAGTGCCTCATGGAACGCCAAATGAGTTCGAGTAATCGACTGCTAGTTTAGGAATTCTACCTATCCTATGTAGGATCTCTTTGAATATAACAAGTTGGAATAGCCTCATTTGTAGTCTCTCAACTCGAAAAAGCGCTTGCCAATCCTTGCTGGTCCTAAACTGCCGACCTATTGGAGAACTATACGTATACGTAGTATGTATAGCACCCAATTGTAACATCACTGCAGCGCTCCCTACTTGGGGTAGCATTGCATTGGTCGTTCCGCAACCAGCCGAGGTCCGCGTTAACCAAGGCGGAATGGCTTCGAGGCCCTTACCTACCTGCCCGGAATGGTTCAACACCACGTGCGAAACCGCATCTTGCCAAGCTATGCTAAGCTCTAATATTACACTTGGGTCTTATAGTATATGCAATTTGTGCCTGTTCAGCTGAAGAAGGTCGCAGGCATTGCCGTCAGATCGCCAAGAGTGCAGGTCAAGAACAGATCAGCTCTGACAATCATGTCCCATGTTGTCGCAAGCGGAAGTTGTCCCAAGGTCGCTCAGTCGCACGAAATCCAACAAGGCCATGATTGGATAAAGGAAACTTTGCAATATGATATCAACCTACGACTCTTCGCATGTATATCCAGAAAAATGGACCTTTAGTCTTATACGTATCGGAGTCAGCCGCTCTGCTACGCTCAAGCAACATCTTCGCGTATGGCCGGATCTAATTCCGCCCATGTCGCATCCATGGAAGGAAAGCGATCCGGATCAAAGCCCGCCAAGTCTCGGCCAGGTATCTCCACAAATCCCTTCGGAGTTTTATTCCCAATATGAAGATAGAGCGAAGTGACTAGCGCTGCAAGAAGGAGCAGCACCGCGCAAATGAGGAACACAGACTGCCAGCGTCCTCCCGAGTCTGCCCAATTAGTATATATACTACTATATGGCTTTCTTTATCAGGGTCTGGAGTAAAACTCACCACCGGTACCGTTCGCCGTCTGGAGTGCGATGATAACGAACACAAACAAGGGGATGTTCATGAGGCTGTAGACCCTAGCCCTCGATTCGTCGGTGACGATTGTGCTACGGTGATACGCGACGCTGGGCACGTAGATGCCGTTGCAAACCTCCAGGAACAAGAAGGAGGTGAACAGTCCTACTTCTTCTCGGATAAATGCTGCGGCTAAGAAGCATACAGCACTGGATACAAGAGCTCCCATGAGAAGTTGTGTTGGGGTCAAGGTGTATCTCGATAATCCGTAGTGGCTGCTGCTCGGGTCCGCAACCGCCAGGTTAAAAGACAGCGCACCGAGGACCATGATAGCCATGAACGAGGCGAAGATGACGCCGTGCGGGATCGTATCTTTCTGGTCCGGGTGTCCTCTGTCATGGGCGTCTTGGAGCGTTTCCGGCCAGAAAAACATGAACAGAAAGATAGTGCCGTCGAAACAACACGTCACAAAACTCATCGCCCACACTCGTAGATCCCACAGCGATTCCGCCGCCTGGCCTAGCTGTGGATATTCCTGCGCTTCGGCCGCCTTGTCACCCCCTTTGTCGCCCTCCGTGTCCCCATCAACACTCGAAGTAGTCCCCCAATTTTCTTTCCATGTCCTAACCATCAATATCGCAGCGGATAAGTCCAGGGCCTAGTGTGTTCATTAGTGTGACAATAGCTACAAGCAATACGCAACCTTCTGTTAGATTAAGGAAAGCCCCTTACCACACCAAGTATAAACGGGTGAATCTTAGACCCCAAAGCTAAAACAACACAATGTCCCAGCACTACAAGACTCAGAAGTTAGTTAGTTGCCGCCACTCTAAGCGTAACATGCCTCAGGTTTGAGATACGACCCCAAAGCTGCCAGAACAACAAAAAACTACTCACCGCCAGCAAATATGGCCGTGATGCACTTCGACGTAGTCATGACGCCGAACAAGGAGCTCAGCGACAGCGCGGAGCCCCGCGCGGAGAACCCACGCGCGTTGTACTCGGCGATAAGCCAGCTCTCGAAGGCGGTCCAGAGCAGCGCGAGCGCGACGCCGCCCAGCACGCGGCCGAGGACCAGGACGGGCAGCGGGTCGAAGCACACGGAGACGGCGGCGAGGGAGTGCACGGCGCAGAACGCCAGGCACGCGCTCCGCCGGCCCAGGCGGTCCGTCAGGTACCCCGTGAAGAGGGCCGAGACGGCCGCGGCCACGTACGTGCTGCTGTAGAGCGTCGCGACCGTCGCCTCGTCGAGGGTCTTCTCGGTTCGGAAGAGGGAGTACATGAACGGGTTCTAGAGTTCCAAGACAGCAAGAGATTTGCCGCGAGTTAGCCGTGAAAAAAAAAAAAAAGGGAGGGGAGGAAAGGTTGGCGAAGGGTCACGCAGGCTTACCTGGAGCCATTCAGAGCCGATGACGAGTAAGTATACGCGTAGGAAGGTTAGCTGGAACTCCTTGGCTTCATCATCGAGGGGGTCGCGCTTCTCGGTGGACGACGCCCCCCGCAGTGACGACAGGATCGTCTTGTGCCCGGCGACGAGCGCGACGATGGGTACGAGGACGAGGAGTCCGATCCAGTATATGTCGAGGCCCATATTCGTCCGTTGCTGCTGAGTTACTTGGATGAACGCTTGAACTAACAACCCAAGTCAGAAAGGAGTGCTGTATCGCGATCGACAAAAAAAAGTCATAAGAAGATCCCGGATATTTGGGGTGGGTGGCTGTTGTGAGACAAGCCAGATTCGACATTCCTTGATAGCGTGTTGCTCCCTCGACCGCGCGGGATCAATCTATTTCGCCATTTCATAAATGCGGGATGTCTCTGGTTACTTAGTAGTATGTATGAAATGTGCCTTGGCTGCATTCCTTACCATCTCAAATATGTTTCCCAGAAAAACAATAGCTCGTAACGATAATAGGGATGGTGTAAGGTCCAATCTGTAGTCATACCAATCATTCTTGGAGGCAGGTTACTACCATGACAGCACCACCCGGGTTTCTTCAGTGTTATTTGTTGGAGAAAAAGATTCCAAAGTTATCACCGATGAGGGAGGTCCGCGTGTTCAACAATAGATAAGACCTGTAAATGTCAAAAGACAGTAGACGCAGGTTTTGGTGTCGTTGACATGGGTATATTCGTTTATGAACCAGCAATTTCTTCCCTCTCATCCTCCCATTCATCATCGTCCATTTCCTCGTTGAAGGCCTCTTCGCCGTCTCCAGCCAGTCCCTCACTATCTAGCTCATCCTCTTCCATCATCTCATCAAAGAGATCACTGTTATTACCATTTAGCTCGTCGTCGTCATCGTCTTCACCCTTTGCGCCGCCTTTTGCTCCGTTAGCTGCTCGTTCTTTCCGCTTCTTCTCTACATTGGCCTTTTGCTCCTTTCTCCTGGCTTCTTTTTCTTTCGTCCTAGTATCCCATCGCTTATCGAGTTCTTGCACCTCCTGTCTAGATTTGCGGATATGATCGTGCCACATAACCTTCCCAGAGCAAAGGCCTTCTTCGACTTTTGTCATGCGTAACTTCATCCGCGGCCCGAGTTCTACCAGTTTAACTCGGCGCCGCTCCACCCTTTCATCATCTGCAGCGTGATGGTCACCATTTTCACGCGCAGCACGAATCTTGGTAGAGACTTTCCGAGGCGCATCTTCTAATACCTCGACCTCTGCATCGGTATCCATTTCACTTCCACTGGTGGCGTCTGTCATATAGCCCTCCCCGTTCTCGCCGCCGATCATGAAATCTGCAATATCCTCGAGTTTTCCTAGATTCGGCACACCTCCTTTCCGGCTGTTTTTGCCATTGAGGATCTTCTCGGCGGCATTGAGCCTCCGAAGTGGTCTGGATATGCCAGCAGCTTTGGTGGTTATGGCAAAGTGACGGAAGTTCAGGACGAATGAACCATCATTTTCATCAGTGGCTTGTTCTCTATTTATTAGAAGCACCCGCCGTATGGACTTAAGGGGAGTCGTCTGTGGGTTTATGCGGGGGAACATAGATTGGAAAACGGTAGTCGTCAGCGTTTCGAGGTGTTTAGGAACAGTAGATTGGGCATCTGCCCCGACAGTAGAAATATTGTTCATGATCAGCTGTCGTGGAAATAATGGGTAGGTCAGCAACCGTCAAAGCGCCAAGGGATAGGGTCAGCCTCAGATTCTCGTACCAATGGAGGTGTAGCGTATTCCTTGCCGCCGCCTCGAGGATGCCGCTGGGCACGGCGCACGTCTTTGCACAGAGAGTACTTCTCGACTCGGAAATGCAGTGTCGGGCCTCTCGGGGTGGTCGCGACTCGGAGGTTCGTGTTGCCCGAGTCGGATCGCGAGAACAGCAGCAGGTGAGTGACGCCCAAGGTCCCAGTCATAGTGACATAGTCTCGCAGCCGGTTTGCGCGGCGCTCCTTCAAGCGGCTCGCGGTGCCTGGTTCCATAACTTGGCGGACATCTTTCGCGAGTTGACTGACGCTCGAACCGACCTCGCCAGCGCCAATACGAATGACCATGCTCTTCGGGTCAAGAACTGCAGAACGGCCCGTTGGAGGTGCCTTATGTTTAGGGTTGGCCGCGCCGGCATGCGTGCGCTTTTTGGTGCGCTGTTTCGCCATTGTTTGGAGATAAGGGTCTTCAATCGATTGAGGATTGGTAGCAATACTCAACTCCGCACCGATAGAAGTGTTATTGAGCGTAATAGTTGAGTGGCAGATTAGGTGTTGCGAGCTGTTGCTACGAAGAAATCATGGAATAGTAAATCGCGGGTAGCAGGGATATCTTATCAGCTAGCCTTTATCTTATCAGCTTAGAGTGTTCAAGCTAAGGAACCAAGGGGAAAAAAAAAAAAAAAAAAAAACAATTGCTGGAATTACCTCCATTATAATAGAAAATATCGAGAAATATTAAATAAAAGAAAAGTGTAGGTAGAAAATGATGAATATGGTTCGGGTTAATTAGCCCGTTGTAATACGAAAGAAGAAAAAAAAGGTATGAAGTAATTGTCTCAAAATTCTCTATTTTGCTATGCTGTGTATGCTCTTCTTAGTTCAGATTAACATCCGCTACCGTCGCCATGACTGAGTGCCAGACAGTCTTTTACCATTACGATCCGAGAACTGTGACAGTAGGTAAGGCGCAAGCCCATGAACTAGTCTTTAACCGTCACTTCTATACTCTGAACTCCTTTTCCTTTCCCTCTATAATCAGTCTAGGTAGGTCGCCAATTCCGATTTTCATCGAATGACCATGTCCTCGCGGTCTTTGCCAGTTCCGATATAGCCCACCTATGCAGCTTAGTAATTGTAGGATAAATGGACGAATTTGAACAACACACCTTGATACCAATCTCTGACTCAATAAGCTCGATGTACTTTTGGGCTTGAGGGGGCAGGTCGAACCATGTCCTCACCCCCTGTGTTGAGCTCTGCCAACCCTCGAACTCGATGTACTCGGGCGTGCATTTCTCGAGCTAGAATTGTTAGACCCTGGAGAATGGCAATACAGCTATGGATACTCACGAAGTTCAGGTCAGCAGGGAAAGTTGTAATTCTTTCTCCATCAGGGGTGATGTAGGCCACTGCAACCCGAATCGTTGGGAATGTATCCAACACGTCAACTATATATCTCAGTTAATTCCTACATTCATCTAGGTGAGGTAAGTTAAGGTCATCATTTGAGCCCTTACGCTTAGTCAGGTTGAGGGTGGTATAGTCTGTAAGGGTATATGTCAGTATTGTATCATGGGCAGTCAATTTCAACCATAAGCCACTCACAATTCACAGCAGCTGAGTGTTTGAGGACCACGAGGTCAAGCCAACCGCATCTCCTCCTTCTACCTGTAGAGACTCCCTACGAAGAATTTAGTTCAAGCCCAAAGAATCAGGAGACGTATTTAAAGGAGGAGCTCACAATCTCTCCGCCGATGTCCTGTAGTTTCGTGCCCACATCTCCATGTTGCTCCGTGGGGAAAGGGCCGCCACCAACTCGCGTCGTCTGCGAAGCCAGTTATCTTAGCAAGGCTTCGGGCTAGATTTAGGTTTCCTTGTGCCAACTTACGTATGCCTTGACGACGCCAATGACACTCCTATAAAGTCCAAGTAAGCCATAGGAAGACGATTATACAGATGAAGACCCAGAAATGATATCCTATTTCATGATAACAGCCATGAAGAAGAGGCTTACTTGATGTTAAAGGGGTTGATGGTTAAACCCTGGATGCAACCACCAACTGAACAGTTCGACGATGTAACGAAAGGGTAGCTGCCGTAATCCAAGTCAAGCACTAGAAGCGGTTAGCCAGATTAGTTTTGTCGGATCAGCTTGCTGACATACTTAGAGCTTGCGAACCCTCGACAAGAATAGATCGCTTCTGCTCTTGCGCAACTTTCATGTACTCCACAGCGTCGATGATGTAGGGTCGTAACTTTTCCCTAATGTTCACAAACTTCTGGATCTCTTCCTCGACATCATACACGAGGAGTTCACCATATCGTGCGCGATAGGCCCCGGCTAACGTGCGTAGCTTAGCTGCGAAATCATCATAGTAAATGTCGCTCACTCTCAAGCCGTCTCGAGCGGCTTTCGTGCTGTAGGATGGACCAATGCCTCGCTTGGTGGTTCCAATCTGGCTCTTGCCAAGTGCCTTTTCGGAAAGACCATCGACAGCTGCGTGCAAGGTGAGGTTCAAGTGGCACCGTGAGCTCACATGAATACGGCTGTGAACGTCGGGTACACCCTTAGCATCAAGGTCGGCTAGCTCTTCGAAGAAGGCATCGACATTAAATACAACACCAGACCCAATCAGATTGTCGGTCTTGGGGCTGACCAAGCCAGATGGCAAAAGATGGAATGAGAACTTCTGAGTGCCGGTGCTAGAACAAAACCATGGTAAGCTGAGATCTATACAAACATGATGATGATATCACAGTTGCCGTACTGGATTGAATGACCGGCGTTATGGCCACCTGCCGCGCGTGCGCAGATGTCAAAAGAACTGGTTGCCAGAAGATTGTCTGTCAATTTACCCTTCTGTAGAATGGTCAGTCAGTCAGTCAATACTACCGTACCTCAGAAAATTCGGGGCCAAGCTGGGCGTGAACATACGCCTTCGTCTCCTGCAGACACAAATCGAGTTATTTACAGGTCCTTGTCACAGATGATGAATGATCGCCCCGGTACCAGCGATCCTATGGCCTTGCTGCCCCTCCATGTTTGGTGCCAGTATGCACCAGCATCGAGAGCGAGGCAAAGCGAAGTACAGACAGGTTCGGTCCGGGTCGAGTTGTGGTGGAAGGTTACTCACCCCATTGGGAGCCGAGAATAATCGACACCATGGCGCTTGAATGAGTGATTCACTGCTGCTAGACAGTGATGGCAGAACTACACAAAATGCGATGCTCGCAAACGGCCCAGGAAAAGTCGCAGAAGAAATGACGATTCCAAGATTGGCCGGCTACGGAGATGCGAACGCGACACGGTGGTGTGGGGGTATGGAGGGGCATTGGACATTGGACATTGGAGGGGCATCTGGAGGGGCTGATGATGATGTTGCGGGGACCAGCCAGCTGAAAGGTAGAAAAAAAATTAAGCCCTACCTGCCTACTAGGTACGGTTACTGGCGTCCAATAACGGGTCTATCCAGCCCTTTTAGCCGGTCAGTTCCAAGGTTCTGTGACTTAGGTACTCGATATCTAGGGAACCCTGCTGTATCGTAGATAGGTACAGTACATACCTAGGTAGGTACCTTAGCTTGATTTGGCAGAATGCCCCACTTGGTCCGTAGCTAAGGTTCTTATCTTATCCAATATTTTGATGCCTTCGCAGCATCATCTTGACTTTTCTATGCCTACATTACCAATCCATCCCATCATTGCGCAAAACATACCTGCACTTTCTGAAGATCCTCACAGGCGCCACTAGAAATCGAACTAAAAGGACCTTAAGAGACACATCGAAGGCGATTAATCTACAATTCACCCAACATGGGGCCCTCGGCTAAGAAACGAAAGGTGTCTCGGCCTGAGACCGACCAAAATGATCGCGACGACTCTCCCCAGGCTGAGGCGTCCTCTTCCACGGAGTCAGCTACACTAGCTGAGGATGGCTCGGCCCCCGGTGAAGCTGAAGCTCCCGGAAAGACGTTCAAGGAATTGGTGCGATCAGACTACATGCTTTCAGATTCTCTATCGCCAAGCTAACTCGTCTTTACGTATTAGGGCATTGTCGATAGCCTCTGCGAGGCCTGCGCCACCCTCAAATTCACCCACGCTACCCCTATCCAAGCGAAATCCATACCCGAAGCTCTTGCTGGTAGAGATATAATTGGTCTAGCTGAGACCGGCTCCGGAAAGAGTGCGGCATCCCAAGTCTCCTCTTGTTTCCTCATTCTCACTGACTTACCTTAAACAGCGGCCGCCTTCGTACTCCCTATCTTACAGTCACTCCTCGAGCGTCCGTCGCCTCTCTACGCCTTAATTCTAGCCCCCACTCGCGAGCTTGCACAGCAGATCGGTCAGCAGGTTGATGCTCTCGGAGCTACAATTTCCGTCCGAAGCTGCACTATTGTCGGAGGGTAAGTGGTTGTGGCCACTTTGGTCTCGTTATCATGGCTAGAAATCCATACATACACTATGGGCTATAAAAACCTCTCTTTGGAAATTTGTATCGAAAGTTGTTTCGCTAATTCTTCTTGTAAAAGTCTCGATATGGTGGCACAATCTATCTCCTTGGGAAAGAAACCTCACGTCATCGTTGCCACACCGGGAAGGCTCTTAGATCACCTCGAGAAGACCAAGGGCTTCAAACTAAATGCTCTCAAATATCTAGTCATAGACGAGGCGGACCGTCTTTTAGATATGGATTTCGGTCCAGTACTGGATAAGTTGCTCAAGTTCATACCAAGAGAGAGTCCGTATTCTAAACCCTTAATTACTCCTATTACCAGGGCTTATCTACCCACCAATTGCTGACTTCTGCTTTATTTAGGGCGAACCTTTCTTTTCTCTGCAACGATGAGTTCAAAAGTATGTGCTTTCGTTCCCTTGCTACGCAGAGTATCCCATTGACAATTCTTGTACAGGTAGAATCGTTGCAGCGAGCCTCTTTGCGGGATCCAGTTCGCATTTCGGTGTCGTCTAGTAAATACCAGACGGTATCGACATTAAAACAGGTAGGATGACCTCTAAATTCGATCTTCATTTGGACCCTAGTTTCGATTTCGTCGGCTAACTCCTTAGTCTTCTAGTTCTACGTATGTCATGCACTTAAAGCAATACCGAGACCACAACTCACTCTTGATTTCTTTGTGTCTTCTTCTTTTCTACCAAAGACTTGAACCGTTCAAGTAGTGACTGACTCTCAATCTCTAAAGTTATTCATCCCACATGCTTTCAAAGACTTTTATCTCATCTATTTGCTATCGGAATTTACGGGTAGGACGACAATAATCTTTACCAGAACTGTGTTCGAAGCGCAGAGGATCTCTATAATGATTAGACATCTCGGTTTCAAGGGGATCCCTCTTCACGGTGCGTCATGTTTCCTTTTCTGGGGCTTCTTTTTTTTCAATCATTCCACTCTACTTTTTCAGTGCCCTCTTTTCTTTATACTAACTGAATCTAGGACAATTGTCGCAATCCGCCCGCCTAGGAGCGCTGAATAAATTCAAAAGTAGCGCGAGAGATATTCTGGTTGCCACAGATGTTGCAGGTATAGACCACGATACTAGCCAACGTACTTAACGACACTGACAGGATATGAATAGCCAGAGGTCTTGATATCCCCTCTGTAGACCTTGTTTTGAACTATGACCGTTAGTGGCCTTCATTTTCCTGTGTCTGTTGTCATAAGCAGAACATTCTGCGGACTCCGAGAGCCATAGTCCAATACCGGGGTGAGAATAGTTATTAACATTACGGATTACAGTCCCTGGCGATAGTAAAACTTATATTCACAGGTAAAGATTACATCTAGGACTGAGTTTTACAACGTTACTGACCGATTTAGGGTTGGTCGAACTGCAAGGGCGGGAAAATCGGGCAAAGCAATTTCAGTCGTCAGCCAATACGACCTAGAGGTCTACAAGAGAATTGAGGCTGCTTTAGGGACACAGCTCCCGTAAGTGTTTCCGACTCTATTTCTTTTTTCTTCTTTTTTTTCCCTTCTTTCCTTGCCCGGCTTTTCGGCAATATAAAGTTGCCTTTTCAGGTCTAAACCAGATTTTATGGCCTTTTACGGGATCTAAACTCTTCAGAAATTATCACTCAAGATAGCTCAAGCTGACTCCAAGTGTTGCAGCGAATTCCCCACCGAGCGCGACGAAGTCATGGTGTACCGGGAACGTACGGAGCAGGCCCAGCGACATGCTCGAACCGAGATGAAGAATCTAATGGACGACCGAGGCAATAGAGGTTCTGTTTTGAGCGGCCGCCGGTCAGGCCAGAGTGCTACTAAGAGACGCCGTGATAATATGGATGCTGAAGAGGGCTAAACCCTCGTCGACAAATCATAAATAAGGGGCGATCTTGATAATAACAGCTGGGTTGAATCACCACGATCAGCTATACGCGTCTTGCTAAAATCAAGCAAAGCCTGGTCTCCCATTATTCTCTATCTTCTGTACCGTCAATGCGATGATGGTCACTTGTACGCCAGGCCTTCAGACCCTTATTTTAAGCTCACAATTATAGGAACTCCAGTCGTTGAAGATCAACGAATCGGTTGGATTGATTGGTGGTTGTATTTATCACGTAATTAGGTAGCACTTGCTACGAAGACGGCGCGGCAGTAGTTCGGGCAATGATCTTGAGGGAGTGAGAGTTTTGTTGGGAGTTAACGGTGCGAGTCTTTCCAAAACTTATCCGAGAATGAAAGGATGGTGTTTCGGAGATGTTTGAATGCTAGTTAAACGCACTTCTATGATCATGAATTAAATAAAAGGGGGAAAAAACATGTTACGAAATCTGGTGAGGTAAAGCTACAGCAGGTGATCTACGAATAGGCAGGCTTTTGCTTCGTCTAATCGCAGCCATCCCATCAGTATTCATACTTCCTTCATCATAATAAATATCCCCGATTAGAATATATGTTGATCTTGATATGAGGATGTGATGTTTTGTTCTTGTTTCTTAGTTTAGCAGTGATGACCAAGCTGTGGTTGACAGACCGTGAGGCAGGTTACGTAGCATGGAGAATGAATAGGAGACTGAGAACATTGCTGTTATACAATACATATTCCTGGGATATTAAAAGCAGCATTTCCTCTTAGTGGGTGAAATTCATACTGTAGTGTGGTTGTTGCTGGATTATGTGTTGTGTTAGGCATTGGAACCAAGATTGCTTGGTGAGATGAGAAACTCCCCTATGATGAGTGAATGACACTACCATCGGCGTCGAATACAGTGTCTTAATTACATGTCCTCATTCAATAGAAAGGGCATCCACTGAAGGGCTCGCAAGGGTTTTCGGAGTGGAATCTGCTGTTATAGGCTGTCTTCGGAATACCACACTCCATTCTCCCCAAACAAATCCTTGGCACCCGGCCGTAGTATGTATCTGTGCTTGGTTTTTCCATCAAACAGCGATCAGCGATCGGCATCATGATTCCGCGCCGGGATTTTGGGAGCAGATCGCATCGTATTTCGTTATATATATTCAAGGTTTCATGATGGCGTTCGATCTCTCTTGCGACGAGGTGTCGCTCTCATTTTTGTCTTCGTGACGCATTCTCTGCATATTACTAAAATGGGTTGGCTACAGCATCTCATCGCAGCATCGGTGCTGGCCCTTGCCCCTCAGGTGTCCGGACTGCTCGCGTTTCCCGGAGCTGAAGGCTTCGGACGCAATGCTATTGGTGGGCGGACCGGCAGTGTCTACCACGTAACTAATCTAAAGTACGTTGGAAGACCCGTTTTCGTGGGAAGGAAAGTCAAGTATATAAACTGACAACGTCCGAGATAAAGCGACGAAGGCACCGGTTCGTTTCGAGATGCCGTCTCTGGATCTAATCGCATTGTTGTCTTCGACGTGGGAGGAACCATTAACATCACCGATCGTGTGGTTGTCTCCAGTATGTCCTTTGGAGAATTCTATCTCATCTTCAACCAGGCCTTTTGCCTCTGCTTCTGTATACCTTTACACATTTCCGAAGGTTCTGAAGATGGGGCGAATATTTGCCATGGGCTGTAAGAGTTGACATCTGGGTCCTTTATAGAAAACGTCTACATCGCCGGACAAACGGCACCGGGGGGCGGAATCACTGTGTACGGAAACGGGCTATCATGGTCCAACGCCAACGAGGCCATTGTCCGCTATATGAGATTCCGCATGGGCAAGTCGGGTGACTCTGGCAAAGACGGCATAACCATCGCCGACGGCCAGAACATGATCTTCGACCACGTCTCCGTCACCTGGGGCCGCGACGAGACATTCTCCATCAACGGCGACGTCACGAATGTGACGATCCAGGATTCGATCATCGGCCAGGGATTAGACACGCACAGCTGCGGCGGATTAATGCAGACCGATGGCGGTGTTAGTCTCTTCCGGAACTTATACATCGACAACAAGACGCGCAACCCCAAAGTCAAGGGCGTAAACGACTTTCAGAACAACGTAAGGCTGACTGACCCCGGGATGAACATGCGGAAGTAGGCTATTTTCTGACCTTTGGTACCAGGTCGTTTACAACTGGGGCGGTGGCGGTGGCTACATCGCGGGTGACAGCGACGGGCAAAGCTACGCCAACATCATCAACAACTATTTCATCTCGGGCCCCACGACGAGCGTGACGGCTTTCACGCGCGGCAACGCCAACTTCCACGGCTACGTGTCCAACAACTTCTACGACTCGGACCAGAACGGCGCCCTCGACGGCACGGCGCTGTGCGTCAAGACGACGTGCTACAGCGACATGGACATCGTGGCGACGCAATACGACTACCCGGGCCCGACGACGCTGCGCAGTCCCCAGGATGCCGTGACGTACGTGCTCGACAACGTCGGCACCACGTTCCCGTCGCGGGACGCCGTCGACAAGATCCTCGTGGCCGAGGTGCGGACCTGGGGCAAGGCTGGCGAGCTGATCAGCGACGAGACGGCGAGCCCCATGTACGGCCCGGGTTATATCGCCAGCGGCACGAAGCCCACTGACACGGACGGCGACGGGATCCCGGACGCGTGGGAGCAGGCTAATGGGCTAAACCCCCAGGACCCCAGTGATGCCATGGCGATCAGCAGCTCTGGGTACGCCAATATCGAGGTGTACGTGAACTCGCTAGTTCCGTCTTCGTAGTGCTCTTGGATCATATCGAAGAAAGTTTGGGGGCGAAGTGTCTATCTAGAGTCCATCAGTTACAGACTATAGTATAGCTATTCGTAATCTCAATTCTTTCTTTACGAGGAAACTATATGTTAGTACGTGAGACAAAAATAAGCAAAACGAAGCAGCGCTGGCATACGTAAGTGGTCATTGTCACATAAAACGTGCGACATTTATACTTCCCTAGCAGTCAATCAACCTCATGGGGGACGTTTACATAGGTTGAAATGCCAAGATTCGCTAGATAGTATTCGAAGCAAATAGACAATTGTATATCTGACCTCGCTAAATAGCTCAACGGTATCATAAGTAAGCAGTCTCTCTCGCCGATGGGTGATGAATAGACATAAATTACTCGGCCGTGCATCCATATACTACTACGCTGATACATATGTATACTCATCCACATATGTACCTAGGCGCGTAGTCTTCACGATGAAGCGCGCAATCGTGAATCAACAATCGCAACACAACCGGACAACTCGCACCGTGCTTTTCTTTTTACGCCACCTACCCCAATGGCGAACACTGACATGGTGGCCGCAAGAAGTACTCTACAGCACACTAACCCAGACTCGATGAAAACCTCTGTCTCAGTATTGTCCAGAACATACCTCTCCAACGCCGAAGGCAAGGCCGAGGTGGCCGCAAGGGCTTAATGTTTAAAGAGATAATATACCTACTTACTTGCCCATGCGACGCCCTCAAGTTTGTTCGGCCTGGCATCCACTCAATCGTGAACTACCATGATAATAGTGGAATTGGCTTCAGAAAAGGCCCGACAAAAAGCGTCGAACCTAGTTGGGCCGCAATCGTGGGTTGCGGTCATGGTGACAGCCAACCGGAAGTGCTCTGACACTTGTCAAGGGAGAGGAGGTTGCAAAGAAGCGTGGGGTTGTGGGGTTTATTAGTGAAGTTCAATCTCGCTATTAACTACCATGTGCAATCGAGTAGAATCTCTCTCTCTCTACCTTGTCTTACTTTTCCTTGGTTTTCCTCTGGCATCATACTTCGCCATGTTTGTCACGGTGATCCTTGCGCGACTCCCTTAGATCGGTCCTTGGCTGGTATTAAGTCATTTCACAATTAACATCATGAGTCACTCGGCTTCGTAGTTACCTTGCGTCGTCAGAGTCGCCAATGTAAGGGGGCGCAGTCAGAATCCTACTCTACCATAGACAAACGTCTTTCAGTAGTTTGTCGCCTGTATCCAATCATCCTTGAAGGTAATCATCTATTGCCCTGATCCAAGCGCAACGTGGAACTATATAAGACAATAATCTACCAACTGTGTGGAATAAGGGTCGAACAATAGGATGCCAAATGACAAGAGACGGGAAGGAGGGTAGTCACAGGGATTAGAGGATCGGACCCTGGTGATTGCATCAATCTTCCTCGTCATCACCACCGGCAACGGCCGTGGCGGCGGCGCTCTTACCGCCAACTGGGATATCGACGGCGACTTTGCCCTTGGAGCTTGGCTCATCAGCATCCTCGTCCCATTCCTCTTCCTCGACACCATCTTCTTCTTCTTCATCCTCGTCGAGTGCTGCATCAGCATCGTCCTCGTCGAACTCCTCGTCGAACTCCCCCTCGCCATCATCGACGACGACGGGAGTTGTATCGTTTGGAGCGCTTGTCGTCTTTTGCTTCTTCTTAGGTGGAGCTTCAGCTACCAACCAGAATGTCAGTAGAAGATAGTTATGACTGCAAGCTTGGGCCAAGAATATTGAAACAGTGCGTTGCTTGAATGAGGAAGCGAAGGGAAGCGAAAGACTAATCCAGACTTACGCTTTACCCCATTCTTCTCTTCTGGCTCGACTTCATCTTCGTACTCTTCCTCATCCTCTTCTACATCGTCGTCATTGTCATCATCATCATCCTCATCTTCTTCTCCTTCTGAGATGCTAACAAGCAGCTTATTAGCGAATTGTGCGTTGCTGTGTCTTACGAGGATCTCTGAGAAAACAGCGAGCACGTAAGAGCACCACGCCAAGTGTTCTATCGGCGAGGCCATGTCGGCACATATGGAAGTGTCACATGCCAGGAAGGGTACAACTCCCTAGGTGTGGGCCAACCAAGAATTGTAGTGATAGTTGAAGAAGGTACGAGAGAACTGAGACTTACTACTCCTCTTCTTCTTCTCCATCACTTGGGAGCGATTCTAGCTCTTCCTCCTGCTTCCTCTTGCGGGAACTCATTCTGGTGTGGCTTTCGAAACGAGGGGCTTTGGGTTGGTGGAATCTAGGTGATCAGATGTGACAAGAAAAGGATGGGAAACAATTGGGACCTGAAAATGCAGATTGAAAGGAAAAGAAGGTTGGGCAGAGGGCAGAGGGAAGATAAATGGGTGGGAGCTGGGGGGTTGTTAAGCTGTCGTGCCAGAGGAAGGCTGCTGGGGGAGAGGGAGTAGGGGACAGTGGGGGAGTATGATAGGTAAGCTGGGTAGGCCGAGCTGGGGCTGGGGGGGACCAGGCGCGTCAAGGAACTGAGAACGAGGAGGTATGGAGAGAAAGGAGAAGGGAGCGGGGGGGAGGTCAAGCAGAAGGGTGAGTGGGCGAGGGATCAAAGCTTAGAGGAGGAGCTCTACAGCACGCTTTTTGGCTTTGGCTTTACCTATGTGGCCTGGTTGCTTATTAGACCTACCATCCAGTAACGTTCATCCGGCAGCCCCGTGGGCCAGAGGGGGAGAAGAAGGCTGGAGCGGCCCCGGGGTGAACGTCGTAGAGAGCTCAAGGAGAGGGACAGGAGGAGGCGGAGGAGGAGGGAGTGTGCGGGTGGGAGTGTGAAGTGCGTGTAAGTGACAGAGGGAGGGAGAGCCACAAGTAGGCGTCATTCCGACCCGCAAATCTATAGTTAAGTTCGACTGCTGTTGTAGCGGGATGCCAGACACCAAGGCACTGAGCAAGGAATGCCGAACGCCATAAGCCATGTTGTACTCGATGTCACTTCGAATACTGCAAGCAATGGAGCGGTACCTCACATTACCTACCATTCTCCAGTCCGCCGCCCTACATGTGGATGGATGATGGGGATGGGTGGATGGATCGATGGATCGACCACCCCTTGAAGGAGGTACAGTAGCGCAGGTGGCAGAGAGGTGCTGCGATCGGGGCCGGCTGGGACTTGATTTCTCGAAGTAGCATAGAGTGAGAGCTCCCAGGCTCCATGCTAAAAAGGAAGACGGAGCTGATGGTTGGTTGGGAGAAGTTAGTAGTGCAGCACGGTATGTACGGTATAAAGTACTGTACAGTTACGCTGTGCTACAGTTCCACCATGGGCATCTGTCCATCTGTAGCTGAACCCCTGTCTGGTGTCGGACCTCTTCAAACTGCTGTCTTGAGGGGGGGTTGTGTGCTTCCCAGCTTACCCCTTGTCATGCCCCGGACTTTAGGAAGCATCCTTCCCCGAGTTCACGCATTGCAGCCTTCGTCCTTAGAGCCCAAATGTAGGGGAACCTTGGGAAAGGTATGTCGGCTGGATTAGTATCCAGCAGGAGCTGTGATGCTCGATGTACGACCATGGTAAAATCAATGATTGGTTGATATGATGTTTTGTTCTGAGGACAGCTTGTTCCCTAATGCCGACTAATTGCTCAACGTCGATGCCTGGGATGACGTCCAATTGTCTACCACCTGAAACTATATATTGACCAAGTGGTGGGTAAAACAGGCAGAAAACGCGGCTCTTCAGAACCTACGAAGCCGCAACGACTGATTCGGGGTTCGGTGCTGTCTCAAACTACGTAGTAAACCATCGGTGATGGATTTGGGGCTCTACGAGTTGTCTTCGTTTTGTTAGTAAAAAAAAGCCCTCCTCTGGAAGGGGTAGACGAGCAGCTCTCTGGCGTTTCTTGTCACTTGGCACCCTAGCAAGAATGCTTTAGTGGACGGTAGAATTGTGTTGGTGTTTGCAGAACTGACCGTACCGTAACTAGCGTACACCTATTACCTAGTATGGTCCTTCCTGCTCTGTGAAACGAGGCGGTTGCTGTTGCAATGTGTTCTTAGCTTGGAGCTGATCACAACGCAACTATCCCAGAAGAGAAGACGCTTTCCCACCTGTTGGCCGCGGTAGCACAAAGTAGGAAGATCAGCTGGTCCCATCGCTGTCTTACCGACGAGCACCCAATTCTCAAGGCTGAGCATCATCTTTGCAAATTGTGCGGTAAACGATACAACCTGCAAACGGGATCCCTTTACCCTGGTGGCACTATCGAAGTGCAACAAGATACTCGCAACAATCGACAGTCTACCTACCTTATCAGTCACGGCGGCCTATATTTTTCATACCCGAGACAAATGTGACCGAGATGTCTCTGAGTTAGACTGAGCTATGTAAGTCCGGCTCTAGTCTTCGGCCCGGTCACAAGCAGACTGGACAAGGCCGAAAAAATCGGCGCAAAGGATGAAGGAAAACGAGCCAACTCATCATGACTTCTAAAACTCGGGGAGCTTTAGCTCGGTCTAGAGAAAGAGTGCATCAATTGCTTCTCTCGGTAAGTACTCAATAGACAAGTTGATGGAGTGAGATTCCACCTGGGTGGGATTTGGAATGGAAACGCGAAGCTGGAGCTGCATCCATCTTCATTTCGGACGGGCGTAGTGTACGCTACCTACCTAACCTTAGATATGTACAGATACAGTGCATGGGTACTTACATTAGTACATAGTAGCTAGGTATGCATTATTTACCTTCGCGCGATCTCTAGCAGGAAGTGAGTACCTAACTTGCATACAGGGCAGTGGGTACCGGGCTCTGCTTACAATATATTGTGCATTCAAGGGAGTCTGGGGCGAAAGCCATCAGCGCTTTTAAGGACTTGCTAGGCACTGCTCGCCAGGTACCAGCACAGTCCCAACAAAACGCGCTCCCTTGTTGAAGCTTGCTAGCTACCTAAGTGAGCTTATAAGGTACCTAAGGTAGCACGCGCAGGAGAGCTAGCTACAGGTAGCTAGGTATTAATAGCGTACACTAGAAGATTCCCAGAAGGTTGTGGTACAGTACTACGTTGGACAAATGGCGCAACTGTCTCTCTGTAATTAGAAACCTGGCGATTGCACTCCGAAGTCCCCATGAGAACGACAAGGCAACGTAGATAATAACGATGACGTCGAGCGGCGTACAGCATATGTAAGGGCGAGAAACACTCTGTCTCGCATATCTAAGTATGTAATATGCCCGAGGGTGCTAGTGTAGATGAAGCGCGTCATCAACAATGAAGTTGCTAGGATCCATGAAGGATAGCCTGACTCCTTTCATTTGAATGGCCAAGTTGAACAAAGCTTCCGTTCTAAATCTTTTCCTCTTCTGTGTGTCACCGAAAGGAATTGACCAATCAAGGTAGCCTAAACTCGAAGTTACATACTACCAAGGAGCGGTCCGGAATCCTTAGGTGGCCTGTTGGTCCGCGCCCACCTGGCTGGAACTGATGCCCAGCTTTCTATAAGTAAAGAGTATGAATTAGTATAAGTGTGCCTTAAGTAGGTAGGTAGAAACTTACAGTGAGTAGAGCACTAGGTATCGTAGCGTATACACTACTTAGTAGGTAGTGCACATTGTGAAAGCATGCGCGGAGGATTTTAGTGTAGTGGGTCCTCTAAGGACTCCCGTACTGCTGGTAAGTAGCAGCAAGCGTTTATGGCATATCTCGCGGTACCTATCTTGGGTGCACATCATTAAGTACTTAAAAAGGTACCCTAGATAGAACGTGTAATGGTAGCTAAGTACTTAATCTCGCGGTGTCTCTAAGGTATACTTACCTACTGAGTTAAGTGGTTTCAAGGCATCTTCCGAATACTACATAAGTTGTAGCCACACGTGCGTTGTTGGATATATACCTAAAATTTGCGTATCTTGATCATTAGGCTACTACTTATCCAATATATGTTGCATCACGCACTCTCAACGGCTGTATAGTAAGTAATATAGCAGCGTTAGCCTGGAGAACTTTCTAATTTTCAAGGTTCAGGTTGTTACTCAATAGTGCACAAAACTCCAATGCTATGCACTATGCAACCTTGTGCAATATACAACAGTAAATGGTAGGGTAGCCCCATGTGAGACTCGGGATACCCCTGGTTTCTCACATCTTACGTAGTACACGTACTGTACACTAGAGATCGCCTGCAGCCGCCAATGTTACCTGCAGATGCAGGTATACCCCTGGAGGCAAAGTTCGTATGATGCTGAGTCGTGCTATTTGGTCCAAGCAAATGGCAAATGGCAAAGCAGGGCAAAGATGTAATGCTGTAAGTGGATAAGATAGAAAAATCCACAAGAGGAATTGAGGATGCAGAAATAAAGAAGCATGAAAGGTAACAAAAAGCCGTGAGATCTGTCAGTCATGGGGCATATGTGGGTCTACACTACGTACAGAATACATTGTATCCAGGTATCTACGTATTTACCTAGGTACCTAGTGGAGCTTAAGCAATTAGGCCTGGTTTCCCACGGAAAGGTGCTGCCCGGCCACTGCCCGGCATGGCCATGAACTGGGTCCTCATTACACTAAGCGCCTTATTTGGACCAAACGGGTCAAACAGTGCCTGAGCCGAAAATGAAGATTAAAGAAAGAAGCGAGCAAAAAAAACAAAACAAAAAAACGTTGCACCAGGTTATTAATCCATTTAATTCAGTAGACCCCGTCGGCCAAGATGCACAGGACGGCATATCCGGTTAGAGAAAATAGTGTACTATGTAGAGAGTCATCGGTCATTGGTCATTTATTCACCTTTTCAAGGTAGGCACTTACTATGTACTAAGTAGGTGCTGTAGGGAGTACTGTAGTACCTATAAGATTATGTTGTTGGTGTAGGTTGTACGTAGTAGTATGCTAGGATATGCTGGGTATATGCTGTGTTCCCGTATGACCCAATCCCATGATCTACTGCAACTTGAACTTCTTGTCACCAATCCCTGTTGTTTGTTCCAACTTACCTAACACTCCTTCGTCGTTGCCGTCTTTTCTTCGGCTTCTCTCTTTTCTATTTCCTGGCCCCGCGAACACGGTACACTCCCTACCGACCAATTACTACCTCCTATGGTAGACTTTGGGTGTGTGCGCGTTTGTGGCTTCACTTCTTTCCACTCGTTTCCCTCGTTTGGTCAGCGCCATAGGTCTATCTGATCGTGTGTTAAAAGAGAACGTCCGTTGCAGTGGTACTAGAGGCATCTACTGTACTGTACCAAGGAATCAAGGAACTGAACCACTGTTGACCATTCATTCTCCTTCCTGCTTTCTGCACCTCAACCTTTTTACCTGCTTTATTCCTCCACTTTGCCTACATTTACGTGCATTATTGCTCGTTCATCGATCCACTCCTTCAATCATTCGACTATTCATTTCATTTCATTCATTCGTTCATTCATTCATTTTTATCTTCGCCCGTTCATCTCCCTCGAGTTCAAACCTGGAATCCTCTACTCTGACCGAACCGAACGACTGGATGCCTCATCTCGCCTCTCGGTATCCCATTACCAGCACATCACCCTATTCGGTACTTTTGTCATTTCTTTGTCTCAAGCCGCCTGTTGCAAGCCTAGTCCTAGGCTGAGACATCTATCGACTCGTCTACGCTCGGTTCAATATACCCGTGTCTACTCCATTTCCCCGACTAAACCGTCATTAAGAGTATGGATGGTCCCTGACCTCTTTTGAGAACACCACCTGCCTCCACCCTATCTATTCGCCTATCTCTAAGACAGTCGATCAACCTACGATCGAAAATACCGAGCGTCGAATCGAGCTGCGAATTACTGCTCAAAGAGAGGATATTCTTACTGCACGCCCCGAAAATCGAGTCCAGTCCAATTCACCGCCGTGCCTCCGCATTCTTGATAGACAGACCTCGGTAGCCAGCGTCGCGGGGGCCGTGTGGTTGGGAGAAGACGACCTGACTGGGTTATATATATAATAGGAGCGACACCGCTCTGGACGTTTATTTGAAGGGACAATGGCCGTTGTGCAGCACGTGAATGACGAGCCTTCAAGTCTCTCAAAACAACATTCTAGCTCACGTGTCGATACCCATGTTGTAGATTCTGGCTCGGTCGTAGCGCTGACCTCAGGAGGTGGACCCATTCGCTATCCAAGGCGGGAGCACAGCTTGAACGTCAGAGAAACCGGGCGTTCTGTTGCCCGGGACTGGAATCCGAAACACAGCCAGGAGCGAAGCCCTACTCTGCCTCCACCCTCTCCATCGTCTATGCACCCAGCCACCAGGCAGAACGCTGGCGGAAGCCCATACGATCAGCGCCACTACCAGTCCTTAGTCTCCCCAACAACGTCGGTATACACTACGAGTACTTCAACTCACGACTCCCGTTCACGTACAGGCTATGTCAGAGACACATCCGCCTCGTCTCCGCGAATAGCCTCGCCGCCTGTCTCTTTACGGTGGGATTCACTCAAGACCTCTGGCGCTGCCTATAGCCAAGCAACGACTTCTGCTCCCTCCTCGCCGGCGACCTTCAATTTTAATAACGAGTTGTCCTATGCGGTAAATGAGCCACACCGAAGCATCGATTCGGTGGCCTCAGAGACGAGAGACGAATTCCCTACCCTCCCTTCAGCTAGGTTGAACGCTACTGACGCCCCTATGCTCGTTGAGAACTTCTCTCGGCCTCGTGTTCCGAGTATCAAGCAACCATTTCATGACGGTACACGGCTGCGGTCTCCTACTCAACCCCAGCAGGAGCCTAATCAACACGATCCCGCCAACGCCCCTGCCGGCCCCTGGCCTCGATCTCGAGGTCCATCCGTTTCCTCAAATAAGTCTGGTTCTACATTTGCTTCTCTCCCTGTGAGGCCGTCGCATGACTCGCATACCCGAGATAGCCCCCGTGGCAGGGTTCGACAGCCTCTCCCTCCACCTATTCGCCTGCCCGTTTCCTATGCCCGGGCCGAGAGTAGCGGCCCTAGTTCCACCCGTGACCCTATTCCCCGAATGGCCTCACTACCCAACGACGAGCTTAGGTCCAGTTTTCGGTCCCAGTTATCCGCCTCAACTGCCCAAGGAACCCTGACAACCGAGAGGAGCAGCGTACTAACAAAGAGCAGTTCTGTGACATCTATCTATGGGAACGTTGATGATAGCCTTAGCGTGGATGATGTTCTGGGACTCTATGACAAAGGGTTTGACGATGATTCCGCTCCGGAAGATAACGATATCAACGAGTCACCACCACCTACGGCGATATCCGAGTCAAGCAAGGAAAGGACTATTGAATTGGATATTGTGACTGAGGTCGCCGCTACTCTCACTGAACCACCCTCTGTCTTTGGGAACCACGGTCCTATTGTACGCGACTCGGCTGCCATTTTTCGCATATCCAATCATGAACCTGCGCAGTCCGAGATCAACCCACTACAAAATGAACGCTCTGATGACTTAGAGGCTACCCAATCCAACTCACTCGAAGAGTTCACCCCATCGCCTCCAGTCCGACACGAGACGAACCTGACAACCACTGGAGATGACGAGCGTGATCGGTATGGCTTCAAAAAGGCCAACCAGTACATTACCAGTGAAGAATACGATCGGTGGGACAGTGGTTATTCTAAGTACCTCGCCCGGCGTCGTAAGAAATGGAATGTCTTCTTAAAAGAGAATGGGCTCATGACGGATTCTCCTAACCGCTTCCCCCCGCGCTCCGCTAAGGCTAAGCGATTTATTCGGAAGGGTATCCCTCCAGATTGGAGGGGTGCTGCCTGGTTTTATTATGCTGGCGGTCCTGCTATCGTGGCAAAGCATGCAGGGTTGTACGGTGAACTCTTAGATTGCGAGGTAAAAGAGGTAGATGCCGAGGCTATCGAACGCGACTTACATCGTACTTTCCCGGATAATATTAGGTTTCGCTCATCAGGAACCTCTAGTACACCGTATCAGGACAAGACTTCTCCTCGCAACAGTCAACAAACAGTGACAAGCTCAGCGAACAATTCTGCCGTTCCCGGTGAAACAGCTATGATCTCTTCCTTGCGTCGCGTGCTATACGCTTTCTCCATCTATAATCCCCGTATCGGCTATTGTCAGTCTCTCAACTTCCTGGCGGGTCTGTTGCTTCTCTTTGTCGAATCCGAAGAGCAAGCATTCTGGTTACTCAACATTATCACGAGAGTGTACCTTCCAGGCACGCACGAAATGAGTCTCGAAGGAGCGAATGTTGACTTGGGTGTGCTGATGTCATCGATTCGAGATACAATGCCTAATGTATGGGCTAAGATCGGTGGTGAGCTAGATGGCACAGATTCCACACGGCCCAAAAGTCGACGCCATAGACAACGTGCTGAGTTGACCACACGTCTTCCTCCAATAACTCTTTGCATGACAGCTTGGTTCATGAGTTGCTTCATTGGAACATTACCAATCGAAAGCACCTTGCGTGTATGGGACATATTCTTTTACGAAGGCTCGAAGACCCTGTTTCGGATTGCACTGACCGTCTTCAAACTCGGCGAGCCCGAAATAAAGAAGGTGGGGGATCCGATGGAGATATTCCAAGTCGTACAGACCATACCTAGAAAGATCATTGATGTCAACGGTTTGCTAGATGCATGCTATAAGCGGCGCAATGGGTTTGGACATCTCAGCCAGGAAACTATTGAGCAAAAGCGTCTGGAACGACGGAAACTCGTCAAGGCAGAGAAAGACCGGCTTGTATCAGGTGAATCGATTGTGTCAGCGGAGACCGATATGGGAAGGAAGGGTACATTATTCAAACGAAGGCCCAGAGAGCGAAACCAAACTGGTCTTGCAACGTAACTCCTAGTCTCCCATCATTTCCAGGGTCCGGCATCCGAGGCATCGACATAGCGGTTCGTAGCGAATTGTGGGCTACCAGATATTATAGGATCGGCTTGGATTCGACCAGTTGATACCTTGGCCTGAGTAGCGCCTGCTTCTTCACTGCTCAGTGGCTCTATCATTTGCGGCCACCGTAGCTTCTATCTTTCTTTTTTTTTTCCCCTTTTAACGCATAATGATATGATGATCACCGGTCGAAACAATAGGGCGGCGAGGAGAATTGAGAGCAGCCCAGATTTGTGGCACGGCTGTGCAGTGACACATTAATTCTGATATAAGGCTCACGAGGTTGGCCCTCAAGTACACATACACAACTCTTTGAGAGCGTTGCATTAATTGTTGAGAGATGGTTTGAAGAGCCATTGTGATAGAGAAACTCAACTCAAAAGGGAGCACTACTACAATGATCACCAGGTGCATTGGCATGCATAAGGAGGGAATACCGCATGACGAACCACCCAACCACATACGGACGTCTATCTAAAAAACATATTGCACACGGCCACAACGGGAGGGGGCACTAGCATAAGCATCTGCATTCTCAACGGCGCAAGGCGTTGGTGGCATCAAATATATTTCAATTAACATATGTACATGGATCATGTAAGGAAGGGCGAGTTAAGCCCAGTTTTACTGATTTCTGAGCTGTATTGAGTGAATGGTTGTCGTATAGACGTCGTTACATATATAGTTTCAATTAGAGCTCATCAGCATTGCGACCCTCGTGATGCTAAAAATTACTCATCAGACTGTTTGGCGCCCTTTCCTCCCATGTGCCTCATGGGGGATAAGACCTCCCACAAACTTCACACAGTCTCTGAAATATTCATGGGAGAGGATACCAGTATTGTTCTGTTGAGTATTGACAAATAGATAATTAGGGGTCGCCCAAACCTTTATGTCGGCAACAGCGTAAACGACAATCCTCATCGTTTCCCCAATCATGATAACCTTCTTATCGTGAATATCAATCAAACTGAATACTCGAGAAATCTTATTCTTCGCCTCCACCTTAATCACGCTCTCCGTTGCGTTGTCTGGATATTACGTTGCCACCTATCCGAATCCAGTCGTAGGATGTTGATATACGGTTTTCTTCTTTCCCTCGTGCAGCTTAAACGGGCTGAAACTTGATATAGGGGGGGCAAAGGAGAGGGATAGAGAGAGGGAGAGAGAGAGACGCCATAGCGAGAACCCCAGCCAAGCTACTCGTTCCGATCCGTTCCGATCCGATCCGAGACGGCCCTCCGCCCGAAAACTATCATTATTACTATCTATTTGGACGAGCCCTTGGCGTAGCGGGCGACGTAGTTCTTGACGTTCTTGTCGAACTCGGGCCTGTTGTTCTTGTACTCCTCGGCGATGCGGGTCTCGAGGGGGTCTTCCGGGTTGGGTTCGACGAGGAGCTGGCGCACGGCCTCGAGCACGGAGCGCATGCGGCTCGCGGGCTTCCACAACTCGGCCTTCAGCACGCCCATGCAGATATTACCTAGGCTGTCGTTGGTGACGTTGGGGTGGTAGATGCGCGTCGCGAAGTTGACCTGGGGCGCCTTGAAGGGGTACTCCAGCGGGAGCGTCACCGTGATGTTGTACACGCCGCCTGCGTAGGGGGTTCCGGGGGGCCCCTTGAGGACTACGTCCCATTTGCGGTAGTCGGCTTCCGAGGGCAGGGAGATGGTCATGCCCGCCGGCGGCGTGTCCATGCACTCTTGGAGCTCCTGTGTTTTGGGGGGTCCGCGGGTTAGTAGCTATCGTGAATAACAAACAAATGGAGATCCCGATGACGATGGTGTGTGATGCGTACCTTTGTTATTCGTCGTTGCGAAGTACCCATGGCTCTCAAGTTCAAACCCAGTTCGGTTCAGCTCAGGTTGCTAATGGTAGACGCGGATGGTTGTTGATCAGGCTCAAAACCATAAGCAGCTTCAGATAGTTTCAGCTTCTTCAAATTCGTTCCCACCAAAGAAACAAAAAAAACTGTATTGGCTTTGAGGTGGGTCTGTTTAGTAGACAGGTTACTAAAGGATCTATCAATGATCTGACTTGTTGGGTATGTCAAAAAGGCTGAGGGAAAGAAGCTGTGTAGATGATATCATGTTTGGCCCGGCGGGGCTTGAATGGGGCGGCAGCTACCTTACCAAGTTGGCTTCAGCAGACCCATCCGGGTCTCAGGAAGAAAGAACTACCTACCCGCTACCTTTTGATGAGGAGCATTGTTGCTGCCTCCGGACCCTTGTGGGGACCTGGACCTGGTAAGGCAGCTTGGGAACGCTGAACCTAAGAAAGATATACGGAGCTTTGTCGGCCTATCAGCACGCTCTTCTTACCTCCCCACGTTCCCTTTTGGGTATGCGGTGCACCCTCCTGTGTTGTTAGTTACTTAGGTACCGCTTGCCGACTTGTAGGAACAATAAGTAATCGAGACTATTTGTAACAGGAACAAGAGATAATAGACAGTTATCAATATCCCGTGTTACCGGTTATGTACGCCTTGAACCAGTAAGAGGCAAGCACATATTAAGAGGCAACTACATATATACATGTCTTTCCCATGTACGGGCAGAGTAAGAAGCTAAAATGGGTTCTCCTTTGCTATTCTCTTTGCGAACTGTAAAGCAAGGCCACACTAGTTTCAGAGCTATGGCATACTGTATGATACATGTACGCGGAATCACCGCCATCCATATGTACACTCCAAACGTGGTCGGCTCTTACAAGAACTCCGACCATGAGTTTAGGATAGACACACTAGTCAACCTTAACCATCAGAGAGGACTCTTGTCCAGTCAAACTTCCTCCACCGCTTCTTGAATCCGTCAACTCTGCTGTCTGACCTGTGCCACCGACCTTGTTTCTTGATCACATCCGGCTCCGCATCTATCATGCCTCCCAGGATCTCTCTAGCAAATAGATCCCCCCTCGGCCATCGGTTGGAATCTTCCACCACATGGCCAAGGCCACCATCCAGCGTGAACCAGGCGTGGAAGTATGGCATCTCTTTAGCGATAGATCGCCTAAATGCCAGTTTACCGAGCCCATCACGTGCTCGCGCGCCTGTATCAATGATCTTCTTATGTTGTGACCACTCTTCGTCCGCCGAGAGCATCGCCTCTTTGAAGAAGGCCGGCGCTGTATCTCCCAGTTCGTACGGAATAGGCACCGCCTGCATTGCAGCATGCATATGTCTCTGTGGAGCTGCGGCATTTTCATAGAACACGACTTCTCTCCCTTGATCGTGGTATAAGCGGGTGAGGCACTTCATAAAATTTCGTATCTCTTCCCATTCATCGTCATCACATTCGAGTAAGTTGGTCCGGTGCTGAATAGGGACAATGACGGCCCCGCCTTCGCTCAACTCTGGCTCTGTCGGCAGTGTCAGATACACCCGTGTACCCAGGGAGATCACGGGCGCCACCGGAGGTAGATTGCGGTCTTCGTGATGGCAAAGCTGACAATGATCTAGTATCTTGTTGATCTTCTGGAATTCGTTGACAGCAGTGTTCCTGAGATTTAGCTCCGACTTCTGCACGCGCTTTGCTAATTTCTCTGCGTTCTCATCCATATATTCCAGATCGTCGTCGAATTTCCCGTCTTTAGCAATACGTTCAGCAAGTCGGAGTCCTTCGCCTCCAGCCTGTCCCCGCGTGCGCCTCTCTTCTCGGACCATGTCTTCTATCGTCATGTCATCGTTCTGTTCCACCAGTCCTCTTTCTCGGCCTCGCTTTGTGTCGACAGCTTTGGCCTCGGCCCGTGTTCCTGCCATCATGCGATTCTGCATCACATTGAGGACCACAGCTTCAGGACCCTTGGTTGCAAATGCGGCCGCAGCCTCATTGTACTCGGCTTCGAGTTTAGCAGCATCCGGCGCTTTCCTCAGTTTTTCCTTCATCATTTGCGCTTTTAATCGATTCAAGGTTGTCTGGTCTACGTGCGTTGGCTGGTGGGAGATAGCATCGTTAGGGATAATCGTGCTCTGGTCCAGTTCGGTAGGCCGCGGTGATGCTTGCCGCTTCTCGTGTACTCCCGCTGCAAGTTTTCTCTCTTGGAACAGTTCGCCGCTGGGTTTCTCTCTGCCAACGTAGCCTTCCCCATAGACTTTGCGCCTATCTAGCTCGATCTTCTCCTCGCGAGCATCGTCAAAGTCACGTAGGTTGCCATATCGATCCAATGCAATTTCTTCCACAGTACGGCCAGTCTTTTCAGCCATGCTGTATATACCCTTCAACTTCGTCATTCTTGATAACGACCCACTATCCCCAAAAGTGTAATTAACCTCGTGTTTGGCCGGTAGCTCAAGCTCGTCGCCTATCTTGCCATCGTTCAAGTCCTGTAAGTGGGCAGCATTGATCTCTCTCGCATGTATCGCCCTCTTTGGCTCTTCTTTTGGTGGCGATGCTTTAGCTGGTTTTGAGCCCTTCTGCGTGTAGTCGATGTCGAGGGCTGAGGGGGCTGTCATCCACGAGTCTCTGGTAAGAGGGGGAGAGCGAGGCGGCTTTTCGTAGTCTTCAGCGGCTATCTCTTCGTCTGGCAAAGGTAAATCTTCTTTAGCATCCGAGCTTTTCAGCCGAGTTTCCCTGCTCGAGTCGTGGCTGGCCTCTCGCTCGTTACGGTGATCTCGCCGATAGCGTTCCTTGCGACGGTCCCGATCTTGGCGATCATCATCTCTTGAGTGGCGTGATCGCTTGTGTCTATGGGCGTCTTCTCCGTACTCGTCATCGCCACGCGAGCGATGATGTCCTCGACGGTCGCGATCACGGTCGCGGGCTCTGTCTGTCGAGTGGTCGCGTCTATGGCGATGGTGATGCCGATGTTTACGGTCGCTTTTCTCGGTTGAGTATCGTGCTTCCTGTTCTCTTTCAGCTTTCTCGGCTGCAAGTGTCTTTTCAAACTCATCAAGGCCGTCCATCGCGTCAGAAGCGAGACTCGGCTGGTTTTACTTATGGGTAGTGATGGTAAAATCAATGGGGCAAGCTCTGGTCGCAATGACGACAAGGCTTCAACTATTGCACATGGAACCCTTAGGTACCTACCTAGAAATGTGTATATGCGTTATTGCATAGAGGCTAGCTGTATCGATTATACATGCAGCTACCAGGTAGGTAATATCTATATTAATTAATGTAACTTGAACTGTCGAAAATTTACAAGGTGTCTTTAAATTACAGGTAGCTATAATAGCAAAATCTGCCAAAATAGTTTGCATAATATCTGTTATTATAGACTATATCTGCTTGGATGTAGGCAGTTTAGGCAGTTTCTACTATCAATAGACCGTTAGAAGCATAAATATATAATAGACAAAGATTTATCAGAAAAAGGAACCGACACTCGTACTCGAACCATCCTCCCGGCCATGTCAAGTAGAGTTATGTAGTGGCCCCACACTAAATATAGCGCGCCACTGTTATCTTTTTTCCCAAACCACTGCCACTACCACTCGACCATTTCCCTCTTTTCCCCACCTCACCTTTCTCCACTGCGATCAGCAACTTGCTCGCTCGTTTCCCAAATTTCCTCACGAGTATATCCTGCACCCCCAATCCATTCCCCATTCGTCCATACTACACCCATCACCCATCTTATAAGACATCGTCGTTGTATCTTTTTATCTACAGTATCGTTAGATACGTCGGTGCACCATCGGTTGATACGCAGAGTCAGGTTGCCGCCATTGATTGTGTCAAGGCTCATTATCCACCTACCTCGCAGCAGCGGGTATGGATGGAGCTTGACCTGCTGTGTAAAGGATAAAGAGCACTTCTGTGTGGACTCATCTATCTAGCTTCCGTAGCTAGGTAGAGACTTATACGCAGGCCCCTATCCGATATGTCTGTCTCAACCAACGCCTAGACACGGATGTATCTACGTATTCTCAGCCACAACCACCAAACATTATCTACGTTATAATAGCATCACTAGTACCAAATATGTCCTCCTTCATCAAGACCGCGAGGCCTTCGGCTCGAGGCCCCAAAGGATTCCAGATACGTCCCAAGGGGGCGGGTTCCGGCGATCGTATCAAGGAAGTCCTGAACAGGAACCGGATGGAGAACGAACGAGCCATGAGCTCTGAGCCCACTTCCTCCCCCTCTACGGCACCTCGTTCTATTAACAAGGATCGTGCGTCGTGTCCAAATCCTCGATGTCCCAACCCTTCAGCACCCGTCACCGATGGCTTCTGTTCTGCTTGTGGTCGTGAAATCGACGGCTCCAACATTGTTGCCGAAGTGGTATTTGGCGAAACTTCTTCGGGCGCCGCCATCGTCCAGGGCAGCTATGTAGCTGCTGACCAAGGCACAACTCGGAACATGGCCCCGGGCGTTCGGCGACTTGGAGGACTAGTAGGGGACAACCGTGAAAAGACGATCCGTGAAGGTGAGCTCAATATTCTGCCATCCGCCCTTTTCCTGTCACTAACAATTGACTATAGCTAGAAACATGATGTGGGGATTCAAGTCACGCCTAAGGAACGTCACTGAAAGCGCCATTGAGTCCGCCATCATGATCTTCAAGCTCGTCCTCAATGAGAACTGGCTTCAAGGTCGTGGTATGGATAAGGTTGTTCCTGTCTGTCTCTACGCAGCTTGTCGGAGAGAGGAGAGATGCGACGTTATGCTCATTGATTTCGCCGAACTCGTCCATGTAAGCAAGCGCTCCTATGATGAACAATAGAATTTAAGCTAATTCATCTTTCCCAGATTAATGTCTACGAGCTTGGCCATGTTTTCAAAGATTTGAGCAATATCTACTCCTTCCAAAATAACAACGTGAGATCGATCATACCTGAGGACTTAATGATGCGATTTGCCGAAAAGCTAGACTTCGGTGATTTCACCAATAAAATCGCCGCCGATGCGACAAGACTATGTCAACGAATGGGCCGGGATTGGATGGTCATGGGACGTCGTCCATCAGGTATTTGTGGCGCTTGTCTTTTAATGGCTGCCCGCATGTGGAATTTCCGGCGGACCGTCAGAGAGATTGTTTATGTCGTCAAGGTCACAACACATACTATAGAGCAACGTCTAGACGAATTCACCGTCACCGAAAGCAGCAATCTTTCCATCGAGAATTTTTTGAATCAAGAATTCCTCGAATCACGCCATGACCCACCTTCTTTCTACAAACAAAGTGATGAGTGGAAAGACAAGATGGAGAAAGAAAGAGAGGCCAGTGGAAGAAAGCGAAAGCGAACTCTCGAAGACATTGATGGTGATGAGGTGGATCACACGAACGGCGAGTCGAATCCATCAAGACGGGCGTCATCTGCTAGCGCAAGTATGCCGCCTCCGCCAAGACCGCCAGATCTTTCAAAATTACGCCAAGTCACGGAGTTCCTGCCAAGATCATTCGACAACACAGAAAGTAGAGAAACTGTAGTTCCTTTTGACCCTACACAGGTCCCCAAACCAGCTCCGAAACGAGCAAAGGATGTCGTCGAAGGTCTTAATGCGGAAGACCCGACGAGTAACCAAGCCATAGACGAGCTAGTCGAGATATATGGTTCCTCTGATGTCAATAATGGAGATGAGAGCAATGAGAGCAATGAGATCAACGAGGAAGAAGCCACAGGGTCGCAATCCAAGAAGGGTCGGCGCCACAAACAGGGACCAGAAGAAGAGCACCTCAAGTTTGATGAGGAGTGGGAGCGTGACGAAGCGGAACTGGAGAATCAAATCAATGAAGTGATCAACGACCCTCATAGCTCTGCACACAGCAAGGCTCTAGCAACAGCGGCGCATCTTGCCCACATCAAAGCCGAGTGGGCGCGCTCATTACTTCCCCAGAAAGAGTTAAAAATGGATGAAATCATCGGTGAAGATGAATTTGCAGATGATCCGGAAGTGCAATTCTGCGTGCTTGACGAAGAGGAAGCGCAGATCAAGGAAGAAATCTGGCTAAACGCGAATAAGGATTGGGTACGGAAACAGCAAGAAAAGACGTATCGGCAACAGATGGAAGATCTAGGCCCTCCAAAGCGAAAGCGTAACCGTGTCAAGAAACCACGAATCGGTGAAGGCCAATTGACTCCGGCTTCCACTCCTGGCGAAGCGGCCATTGACGTTATGAAGAAGCGAAATACAGTGTCGAAGCGAATCAATTATGATGCCATTGCTAGTCTGTTTGGAAGTAACAAGAAACGGGGTCCAGGCTCTGTTGTTTCTCGCATGGAGAGTGAGTCCGCTAGTCGCATAGCCTCTCGTGCGGGTAGTGTATCAGATGCTGGATCCCCTCCCCGTCATTATGACAGTCCCAAACCGTCAGCCGAGAAGAATCCTCCAGAGGCGGTAAACGAAGAACAGGATGAGGATGTGGAAGAAGAGGAGCCGGCTCCGGTAGTATACGACTACGAGGATGATTATGAAGATGATGGTTATGGCGATGGTTATGATGATGGAGAAGGAGAAGTGTATTAAATCTGTACGACTGGCGTTCTTGTATGACACAAGCTTCAGAATTGATGTGTGTATCTCTTCGATGTACTGTCTACAAATGTGTCTCCTGGTTTTCTAGCGAAACGGGCATTTACAAAATAATCAACACTTTTATGATCGTATGCGTATACTTGGATCGCTAGTATTATGGATGGCAATGAAACATCTTGAAATCATAATTCTAATATGACGTTTTCACGAGCTATGTAGACGTAATTCCTCCAAAGTTATAATAATTATCCACATATAAGAATGTGGGCTATATAGATTTTGCTACAGCTTTCTACGGCTCTACTAGCCCAGCTTTGCTGCTTATTTTGTTTATTCTGATGAAAGAGAGGGGGGAAGAGGGAGTGCAAGCAATAAAAAAACAAAGACAGTGTCTACGTAGTAGTCTCTTAGTAGGTGGCTTTTAGTAAGTTTATTAAGATTCGTCACACTGATGAACATTGGTGTAATAAAAAGATATAGGGTAACGCTTTCTTTAATTACTTAGTGAGCGTCTATAAAGCTGAGGCTTTTTGCGCTACCTAAATTGTTACAAGTCTACATAGGAACTACAACTTAATTTAGTCAGCAATTAGTCGCTATCAATCTCGCAGCGTCTACTACAGCTGTGCCGGGCACAGTGCTGCTGGCTGTTGTTCTTGTTCCTCCTCATCTTGTTCTGGCAAATTGCTGAGGCAAGCATCTCGTCTCAATTTTACAATTTTTTCCTTAACCTTCTTGACGATGATGTCGTGAATGTTTTCACCATAGTCATTCTCCATAGCCTCATAACCATCCAGGCCCAAGCGAGGCAAGAGAAGATTCAGATCGCAGTACATAGACTCAAAATCCATATGATTTACAACATGTTCTTTGATGACAGAATCCTGCTGGGCATCCCAGCGGAAACGCGGGGCAATGCTTCGAACGTGCCTTGCTGGGACGCCAAAAATTAGCGAGTCTTGTGTTCGTTGAGTCATTGTGTTGTGATTAGTTGGATCTAGTCGTTGTGCTTTAAAATGTGACTTATAGTGAACTAGAGAGGTTGAAGATTATGTAGAATCATGCCTGATATTTATCCTACTATTCGATCTGCACTCATGTTCCTACAAGCAACTTGTTATACAACACCATTCTAAACTTCGAACATAGATTGAAGAAGAAGAAAAACAAACTCTCTGTTCATAAACACCGGGGGTGCTGCTGGGCCGGTTCAATATGGGACTAGGTCGGGAAACGAGGATAGTAGAATAGCACTAGACTTGGATTTGACTTACGTTGGTATATGTCGGTCCTCGATTAGGGCGCAAGTCAGATTCACTTCTACAACCATAGGTATTGTTCTTTGGCCGGGGCAAATGCAAAACGCTTTCATTAATCCTTTATTCTCGCTGTAACACCACTAACACGCCCATTATCCCAAACATGACCGTCTTCAACCACGGATGCTCGCCAAACATGATAGTGACATAGCCGACAAATGGTATGTAACCAACGACGCTCCCGATGATGTCTTTTCTATCGAGGTAATCCTGGCCACGGGCGTATAGCTCGGTGTCGTCTGCGGCGTTGTTGTCGCCCTTGGTCAGCAGCTTCGCGTGCTCCCCCGTCCCAAACTTGCGCACGACGCGGTGGACGATGGGTATATCCTTGCCCCTGACGTTGTACACCACGATCTCGCCGACGTCTGTCTCGGCTAGCAGGTTGCGATTCCACAGGAAGAGGAGGTCGCCGCGCTGGAAAGCAGGCTCCATTGACCCGGAGAGAACGACGACGATGGGGGACGGCGAGTCGGCAGCGAGGGAGAGGCCCTTCCACATCTGCGCATTGCACAATGCGTTAGTCGTCAAGGCTGGAAACGGCAACATGATCCGCCGGTGTACTCAGATCAATTGTCGGGAGAGCAAGTACACGTACCATGAAGGCTGTAGACATCATGAGAGCGAAGTTGAGCAACTGCGCGGCCGCTTGCCGCGGGTTCTGGAGGCTTGACAACATGGCCGACCGATTGGCAACTGGTCAATGCAGTAATTATGTAGGTATGGGGAATGCGACCGCACTTTGTCGAGCGCGTCGCTGGCCTCTGTGAGCAAGTGAATCTTTTGGGGGGGCGGCCAGGACACTGGTGGTCGGTCGTGTTGGGTATTGTAACACAATCTGTTCAGCGCCCAGAAATAATGACAGGTTGCTAATGCAGGTAGGTAAAGTACATATTTTACCTAACTGTATACAGTGTGTGCACACGGTGCATTTTGAAACATCCGCACTTTCAAGGTTAAAGCATACCTACCCAACATACAGTAACATACCGAGGTAGGTACGTAGTAGATAGCCTCAATTTACCCTAGTGACCCCTTCACATGCATCCCACACAACTTCTGGTACGCAAAGAGTCCATCCCGGTCCAGAATGAGGTTAAAAGTGACAAGCCTTGAGGGCCGGCCGAAGAAAGAGAAAGAGCAGCGCGGTGTCAAGTGGAACTTCGAGATCGGCCAGTCAGTCCCAAAAAGCCCTGTACAACAAACAGAGAGGGTTAAGCATAGCTAAATTACTTTTTAAGCACTTTCAAAAGATATTTATATTCGAGAAAGGTTGATCTTTAAGAAAATGTATCTTTATATTTTCCTTCCGTTCCTCTTTCTTTTGTTTTTCTTTTCCTTTCTTTTCTTTTCGTTTTTTTTTTTTTTTTTTTTTTTTTATTATTTTTTTTTTTTTTATTTAAATTTTTTTTATTTTTTTTTTTTTTTTTTTTTTTTTTTTTTTTTTTTTTTTTTTTTTTTTTTTTTTTTGCACTTGTATGTTCTTTTAGTGCTAACTCAACAACAGCACAAAAATAAATAGGCAGGTTTATGATGGACAGGGTTGTCTTCCCCAGATCCCTCAACAATGCAATTAGCGTAGCATCACGAATACCTAGGTATGTCAGTCTTCTCGGGCGAACTACGCCACAACCGGTGATAAGGGTTTCGGACAGCTATTGCCGTTCAAAATGCAAATTAGTGATTCCGCGATCCCAGCAGGAGGAGTCGCCAAGAGTGTTGTAATCGCAATGCAATATAGTCATCTAGGAGGCAATGACAATCATAAGACGTCTTGCTTAAAATATAGGTGTCGTACCGATGTCCTCGGTGTGCATTGTTGCTAGTATAAATCTTCGAGTTTCCGCCTTCTGTCCTGCGATAGATCCATAAGAATACCTTATTAACATGCTACAACCAAGCATCATACAAGACAATGATTCAACTTCCCTCTCAGGTCGTAGTTCCCATCGTCCAACTGGCAGTTACTACTCTGCAACTTTTTCTTATGCTCTTTACATGGCTCAACCCCAGGCGTACCCGTCCGTTCATTGGCCAATGTATGAGGCTTCTCGTGTCCCTTTATATTGCCCACACGTCTAATGCATCAGACTTAGACAGAGCTGAAGCTACGATGGCATCTCAGCATACCCTTGGATTATCGCCCCCCGACGTCCCAAGCTTCACCAGCCAGCCGATACCCTCTGCGCGACGACCTGGGATCAGTCATCCCTATACTCTCCCTAGCTCATCCGCCTCTAGTATACGAGAAAGCCAAACAGAACACCAGATTTTTCCAACAGATGACGGCCACCGGGTTGAGCATCATGCCGCACATCGTGTAGCTCCGGTGCCTACCTAGCCTACGGGCTCCCGGACTCACTCGAGCTTGCGCGTTCGACCTCGATGCCAGCAAAGCTCTTTACACCGGGCTCAAGCATCGACAACTTCTGTGATAAAACAGCTATGATAGCAACCTTGACACTTCATAGCCAAGAGGCTGCGGTTTAAATTAGAGGCATAAACGTTCCACATCCAGAAGAAATACGGATTGATGTGGTCTGGCAAGGACTGTATGTCGGGTCGCTTCATGTCGATTCTCAATAGTAAGAGATTGTAAGGTAAAGGGAGGGTATGTAGTTCTCTGAGTTATAAAACTTTTCTTCATGTAGAAAGGGATTTCAAAGTTAGGTTTAGTAATACCTGACCATCCTTAGCGTCTATATTTATTAATGGGGGATGACTCAACATGTTGTTCAGCTCAGGTAATTGCTCCTCTCCTTTCTTTCTGCCAGGTGACTGCTTCAGTTAGGTAAGTAGCAATTATAATCTTCACCGAAAGTTATAAAAGAGGCGTGGAGCGGCGACTTGTTAAACAGTTTAATCCCGTTTGACGGCCAGGTTAGGTGTCCATTTATTAATTTATTACCACATTCCTCTCATCCCTCATGGCGAATCGCTGGGCTTGGGTCGGGCTTGCTCTGAGCAGAAGGAAAGTCAATGTTCCTGACGGGCAGTCGCCACTTATGAGCATCATAGATAACAAGTGTCACCTTCCATCAGTGGTCGATTCTCCTGCTACTCCTTCTGTTGGTGCAATCACAGATCGGCTTGTTTGGCTCGTCTCACTAACCTTTCATCTCGTTGTCCACATTTTCTTCTATAGCCTACATTCTCAACAGACAACCCACCCCTCGTCTTCCGCGACAACAGTATCCTACTATATGACCTATTGAATCCTTATTGAACCAACATCACCGAGCCTTCCCCCCCTCTGTCCTATTCATCAGAGCACATCAAAAGACCACCTTCAAGATGCCGCCACCGTCGGACACGACACCTCTTCTACCCCAGTCCTCTAGGGAACAGACACCAGCACCTCAGGGAGATAGCCATGTAAGTTTTCCATCGAAATGTTCTAAATTATGAGGGGGGCTGACTGTATACAGCCAATCACCCTGAGAGCATGCCACTCGCCCTGGAGGATCATTAATCAGAAGCTTCTTTTCAGCATTCGAAGTATTCTAACTTCTTATTTGACCTCAGTGGCTGGGGTGGCCCTCAAGTACAAACTCGAAAGCAATGACGATCACAACGGCTGGCGCATCCCCTTCCAATTTTCCACCGTCGCCTTTGTCCTGCAGTGGATCTACCATCTGTTGACCTTGGTAAGTTGTTGATGTCCGGGCACGTTTTATCATTTCGGTAGTTTTCTTGGGCCTAACCGACATGTTAGACATGGACCGGCGTACATACCTTTCAGCGAAGTAATCAAGATCCAGACGACGAGCCACAAGACTCCTCTGCGCAAGCTCGCATCGCTCGATTCTTCTCGCCACCCCACCAGGCAAGTGCCGTTGAGCGCATCAGCTTCAGCATGTTCTATACGATCTCTCATGTTTTCACTCTCCTCAATACGTTGCTGTACTGGGCTGTCCTTGTACCCGCTGGTCATGGTGGATTTAAACCTCCTGAATTCCCTAACCACCGTCATGGCCCCGGCAACAGCACGACTATTTTATATGACCCAGGTAAGCAACATTCCTCACTTCTAAGGCTTTTTATGACACTGCTTTGTATGAATTGAGTGGGGCTAATATTGTTGTAGACAAAGGACTGTTCGAAGAAGATGATATTAAGGCGTTTAGCATCCTCAATATTTGGAGCATCACGGCCATTATCGCTTTCGTCGAGATACTTTTCCTTAACAGTATCCGTCGCCAAAGTGTAAGTCAATATGCGTGGAGACTGGCGTCTAGGAACTTTGAACTGACATGCTAGCGGCAATAGCCGGTCGTAGGGCATGTCGCTGGTACACTGGTCGCAAGTGGCCTGTATCTTGCTTGGGCTGGCATTGGCAAGCTCGCAACTAGCCACTGGGGCTTGTTCTTCTTGGACCCCGAGCTCATGGGCAATTCTACTGAGGCCGCGGTTGCCGCCGCGGTCGGGTTCGTGGCCGTGGCACCTTTTGGTAAGTTTCTCTAACCTAGACGGAATTGTTCTTACTCATGCGAGTGGTGCTGATGGTTTCAAAAGTATTCACATATGTCTACGGTCTCATTGCGATGAGAGAATCGATAACGGCGTCGCATTAGGCGATGTTATAACAGACACGCGAAGATGAATTTAAGACGACTAGAGGTGAGGCCGCCACCTATTCTACACTTGGGCGAATCCGATGGAATGTGGAAGAAGTATGGCAATGAGTGCAGAATTGAGGGTCGCTAGCGATACGCCATCAAAGTAGTTGTCCACGACCAATCGACCCCCTGGATGTGTTGGGTGATACTGTATGTATGGCTTAGGCGGCCAAAGACACCGGATTGCAACATGAAGTCAATGATATGACAGACGGAATGACCGAGATGTATTTCTAATCCCCCGCGTGATTTCGATGGCGATTTTTAAGCCTTGGTGGAAATTGAAGCGGTGAATTGTCAAGGACCCCCCATCGAATAGCACACGCGCATTCTTAGATGAAGTGTTCATACAATGTATTCAGATTGCTCTACTGTCTCCAGAGATTCGTCCTTCCTTTACCTTGAAACTCATACATGGAACGTGACCAAAGTCGGGCAGAAAGGAAGACTGTTTTTGGCCTGATCAAAGTGTTCATGTTAACGAGCAAACACTGTTGGTTATCAAGGTAATCCCTGCCCGTCTCACCTGATCTGTTGGGTCGCGATTAGCTCCCGATAATCTAAACCATATCTAACTTAGTAGCATGCTGATAGGTAGAATAGAACACCCATGCCCACATGCTTGTCCACATGGTTAACCAACTCATCAGCATTCTCAAATCTGGGACTTCAAGGTACCCGATCTAGTATCCACGCACGCCGTTCTTTACCTTGCCTCTAACCACTTACCTAACGGGCGATGACTGTTGGCGGTCCTTAATTTTGCTATACGCTCTACACGTCATTGCAGGACATTCTACAACACCTGAAAGTGACCGTGGCGGCAAACTAACTCATCAGCATCTTGGTGAGTTGTAAGTCATCATCAGTCTAATTTCGACTATACCTGCTACTCTTACCCCTTTTGTCCAGCAATGACAGTGACGAGATGGGGTTTGGTTTGTAAGTCTTGCCGTCTTGCCAAGACACCTAGATACCAATCATATTCCGGGGTCACCCATTCATTCAATGCCACGAATCGGCATTCAAGCCATGGAACGTCACGGCGTGCTTCCCTTGTTATTCGCCCAGCCCGACACACGTAGGATATTCTCTATAGGCACGCACCAATTCTTAGTCCCAATTCGTCTTCTGCCTTAGGCACAGCCTCATTATTCCGAATGCAACTCAATCCGTACTAAATATGTATGGTAGCTCTGCGCGGTGTGTCTTACAGAAGCCGGCATCTCGCGTGGCCATTCGCCCAATCATTAGAGAGGGCCGTCTATCTTCAGACCGCCCAGCAAAGGTACATCTTGATACCTAGTCTACCTACTATGTAGCCTACGTGTATGCCAGGAGTGGGAACTTCTATCGTATTCGCATGGCGTATTATCATGGTCTTCTCTCCATCGCACATGTATTCACGAGTCTACATCAGTACACTCGGCAATAGTACCAGGCTCGCCAGGCGCTGCATACAGTACACTACCCCTGTCCTGCGTGCTGACGATCTGGGACCTGTTAGGGTAGGTGCATAACCCGACCCAATCCATACGCGAAGCCCATTGACCTGGACAGGCCCTGGACTAGTGTGGGTGGTAGTGTACTGCGTAAGACGATGATGGATGGAGTGTTGGCCAGGCAGTACAGGTTCAGAAGTGGTTGTCGCTGGAGAGTTGTCGCGCTGTCGTCATACGTGCCGGCAGTAGTGTAACCAACCCTAGTGTCCAGACCAGGGAATTGAATGCTCACCGGCGGCTTACACCCACATTAGATACTTAGGTACTACTTACTTAGTATGTATACCTATGCTACCTTACCTTAGGCACACTAGTAACCACACTGCCAGGCTCTCTATCTTTAGCCCGCCTCTACAGTATTGTAGATATGCATTGCATCTGCCCAACCAAAAGCTAGCGTCCAGCATCCCGGTTACGCCCAGCCAAGCAGGCTGAAATGCCTACCTACTACGTACTAAGTAGTAGTACGTACTGAGTACACAAGTGAACCACCTGTATCCATCCATCCATATTAGGTATCGAAGAATAGTATAAATATCCACGACACCCCCCCTTCAATTCTACCCCCCTTCTTTCGTTCTCCCTCCCCCACCACAGTCTTCAAGGGTCGCAAAGCACTATAAGGATATCTCCAGAGAGACATTCGTTTGTTCTCTCGAATTGACTCTGGGATACACCGCCCGGGCCCGTGTTTTCATCGCTTTTTGTGTGTCATCTCACCAATCCCTCACACACATTCTCTCTACCCCCTACACTCATTTTTTTTTTCATTCACTCTTTTCGTCTGCGGACTCGTCGAAATCCTTATAGACAAACTCTCCACGTTCTTTTCGTCGCTCTCTAGTCAATCTGTACAACCTCTAGGAGAAGCAACACTCTTTTTGTGTGCCTTTCCTGAATTTTGTCATTGCGGCTTACACGTTGTCTCGATTTCTTTTGCATCTCCGATCAACCACCGCCAACATGTTCAAACGCTCGTTTCGATCCTCGGACCGAGTCGAAAAGTCGGCGAGGCTGAAGAAGTCCAACAGTACAGCTCGCGATCCCCAGAAGCTGTCGAAACTGCAGCAGTCGCTCGAGGACACTCTTCCCGTCAAGAGAAGCCTCACCTCCCCAATCGTCACCTTGATGATTGGGCAAGAAGGGCGCCTGTTTGCGGCGCACGAGGAGGTTCTGTGCCAGTCGCCGTTCTTCGAGCGCGTCTGCCGTGACCAGTACCTCGATGCGCAGAATAAGAGGATTTCGCTCCCAGACGAGGAGCCCGAGATCTTCTCGGCCGTGCTCGAATACCTCTACAAGGGTGACTACTACCCGCGCTTGATGCACAACAAGCACCGCAACTCTTGGGAGCTCGAGGACGCCGTGCGATCTCCTGACCCTTCCGATCCTAACAACCCCCGAGGCGGCCGCGGAGCCGTCGAGGCCACCATGTACGTGCCGAGCGTGGGCCAATACCTGCTTCGAGACACCGTCCTCTACTGTGCCGCCGAGCGGTTCGGACTCGAGGAGCTCAAGCGCCTGTCTCTCCGGAAGCAGGGCCTGCAGAGTGGCATCGATGTTGCCACCATCCTTCGATCGGCCCAGTACGCCTACGACAACACACCCGACACGGACTCGCGGCTCCGCGCTCACTATCTCGCTCTGATCATCCGATGTCGCAAGACATTCAAGAGGAGCGGAACCATGCAAGCTGAGATGGAAAAGGGCGGAAAGCTCTTCTTCGACCTCTTTGTAGCCATGTGCAACCATCTCGACGATGTTGTTGACATGACCAACTCTCAAACGCCCAAGACGATCTGAAGGGCAAAAGCAAAACATACGAGACGACCCAACATTTGGTCACTTCTGGATTGTGTTTTTTAAATGGAGAAGCCCCCTTTTTTTGCGTGCTTTGGCGAGGAACCGGATCTTGTTACGGGTGTGGTGACTTTGGCGTTTGTTCATTGTTTTGAGTTTCTTCCCAGTTATACAGCTCTCCCAGACATCTCAGCTCATCAGATTGGAAACACCATTTGGGAGAGCCTACTACATACAGTTGCAGCAGACACTCCACTTCTTCACCGAGGTTTGGCCGACCGCTTTATTGATGAACCTGGGCGTTCGAGGAGGGTGACAGGGTATGGACGTACATGATTATCAACCCAACTCATCCCTCGGCTCACCGACTTCTAATGACCCCAACATCGCAACTCCATAAACATAGCCCAGGAGGCTTCTCCGTCCGCGTTGCTCGGACCAGGCCCAGAACAACTATAGACAGAACTCTAACGGGAAACCTTTCTCCTCGTGAGAGAGGTACTACCATATGAGCTGATCTAGAAAGTCGAGCCGCGTATAATGGCCCGACGACGCGGCGGAGAGGGAAGAAAGGGCTTTTCACCACTCAAAATTGGCAAATTTGTCTTCTACGCTGCGTTTGCTATATTTTTTGGTTACACGACGAAGACCCATTCGAATACATGATGGGCATTAGGGCAACGTTCTTGATACCAGATTGTTACTAGGATGGGAAGGAAATAATATGCACAACCAATCTTCGCCGTGGGCAAGCGGGGAGGACGAATGTGACCACAGGCTGGCGCGCCTCTTCGCTGCCAACCCCATCTCTTATGTGTCAAGAACAAACAAAAACAAGGGAAATTTTCAAACCCAGAAAAAAAAAAAGTGCACCCCATACATGTCTATTAGTGATACTTTCCCTAGCGGAGAGGATCACAGCAAGTCAAGATTGTAAAACAGAATAACAAACAAATAGACTGTATGTTGGTGTACATGAGCAAATCCCTTGGCATGGTTCCGCCGGCGCTAGAGCTGGCATCAACGAAATTCTTCACGACCATCTCTCTTGATGTTTTCTTTCTTTCTGTCCAACTTTTTCGCGCGAGGAGGAGGACGGAAGATTGGAATGAGAGATAGGAAGTGAGGAATAGAAGACGATGTGAAAAAAAAAAGAAAAATTGGATGATCTGATCTAGTATTGTCTTGATGATTAGCTAGTATTATGAATCCTGGGAAGAAGATGGTCCTTTCCCTAGTGGAAAGGACCGTTGACGACTTCGGCCAGAGCCCTGTTCAGGGCGAGATAATGAGAGATTTCGGCCACCTCATCTTAATGGTTTCTTGTGGTCTCGCGTGATTTGAATGTTGTACTGTATGTGATGTTATCGTTTTGTACTCCTTTTGGCACTGGTGTGCTACCTGCTAAACCAAATACTTCCTGTGTGTTGTTTGACCCATCAAAATAGTATATCATGCTACGCCCTAATCGTCGATTACATGAGTGCGTAGGTCAATATCGTCAATAATTTTTATTGAAATATATCTATGAATCAAATGTCAACATCTTGGTAGAAAAAGGTAAGTATCATGAGAGTAGTATCTATAATCTATCTTGTAGGTAGCGAATATAAATCCACCTCAGGGAGATTCCTAGACCGAAAGTTAATTGTGGGGTCGGGTAGGGTTTCTTCGCTTTCTGGGTCGCAGGCAAGGTCTACAGGGCTGAGTCTCCACTCCGGGCGGGTTTTGGTTAAGGCACCTCAGGTACTTCGGTATTACGATGATTGATGTCAAAGCAACAAACGCTGGGGGTTAGCTAATCACATGACTTTGGACTGCCAACAGACAACTACTAAGTAAGGATGCATGGTAAAAAGTCGCCGGGATATTTAAAATGTCTTCATAGACAGTATATTGCACACCAGCAACTTCCTAGAAAGCTTGATTTTGCCAGGGTAGATGAATTAGAGTATTCCAAAACTAAACCTACGTCATCAAGTGGCTGCTTGTTCAACTAATATACAATTCTTCTTCTGAGAGACTGGATTAAGTAACCATAAAAAGACTACTTAGTACTACTTAGTATGTAAGTGAACTAAGGGCAGCTAGGTATAGCAGGATGAGAGCAGGGGTCTGTCCTACGTATGTACATACCTACCTAGGTACATAGATACGATACCTATGTACACTGAAAGGGAGAGAGTAGAGGTGATACCCCTCACCCCCACACCCCGCCAATGTGGGTAGCTTTCTTTATGTACGTCTAAGCTGCCAGAAGAGTCCAAATATTTTTCGTCTAGACCATCACTAACCAAGAGTCCTCTTTCCAACACCAAGTCTAATTTCCAGACACAGCCAGCGACCTTGGTGTCGCGTTACATCGCATCACACCTATATCCGGTCTAGACGACTACGATGGCTTCCGAAGCAAGCGCGTCGTCATCGGCAGCTCTGGCGGCTCACAAGCCCGTGGCCATCGTCTGTGTAGGCATGGCAGGGTCAGGCAAGACAACCTTCATGCAACGCATCAACGCGCATCTGCATGCGCAAAAGGATCCCCCTTATGTCATCAACCTTGACCCCGCCGTGCTGAACGTCCCGTTCGAAAGCAACATTGACATCCGCGATTCCGTCAATTACAAGGAGGTCATGAAGCAGTACAATCTCGGCCCCAACGGCGGCATCTTGACGTCGCTGAACCTCTTTGCCACCAAGGTCGATCAGATCCTGGGCCTTCTGGAGAAGCGCGCTGCCCCGGACCCGGAGAAGCCCGACAAGAAGCTCATTAGGAATATACTAGTAGACACACGTAGGTCTCACTTTCACTTGGCATCCATAAGGGGACCCCTTTATCCTGACAGGTATATCACTAGCCGGGCAGATTGAGGTCTTCGTGTGGTCCGCCTCCGGGCAAATCCTCCTCGAATCGCTCGCATCTTCCTTCCCAACAGTCATAGCTTATGTTATCGATACCCCTCGAACGGCTTCGACGAGCACTTTTATGAGCAATATGCTCTACGCTTGTTCAATCCTTTATAAGACCAAGCTGCCCATGATCTTGGTATTCAACAAGACGGACGTCAAGGACGCGAGCTTCGCAAAAGAATGGATGACAGACTACGACGCATTCCAGGAGGCATTGGCACGGGATGAGGCAGGCAACGCTTTTGGCGGCGTTGAGGGAGAAGGTGCAGGAAGCGGATATATGGGAAGTCTGCTCAACTCCATGAGCTCGATGCTAGAGGAGTTCTATGCCCACCTCAGTGTCGTGGGAGTCTCGTCCATGACTGGACAAGGTGTCGACGAGTTTTTCGCCGCGGTACGGGAAAAAGCGGAAGAATTTAACAAAGATTACCTGCCGGAACTAGAACGAAAGCGAAAGGAAAGGGACGAACAGAAGCGGAAGATGAGACAGAAGGAGTTGGATAAGATGATGAAAGGCATGTCCATGGGCGAAGCTAGCAGCAGCACATCGGAACCCAAGGCTGTTAATAACGACGGGTCGGAGGTGTCGAGCAATGACGAGAACGATGACGATTACGCAGACGTCGATGATGAGTATGACCGCGAGGGACTACAGGAGAGGTACGCCGCAGCGATGGAGGCAAACCAGGATTCAACGATGGATGAAGCTAGTTTCGCCAAGTTTCTTCATTCACAGCGAAGGTAGAGATCCGGGGGGGGCGGGGTTCGTTAGGAAACAGATATTCGGAAACAAGGACAGAACGCAAAATAAAATTGTGGAGTTTTTTTGGTAGCATAGATGGCGCAATGATACCAATTTGGATTTTCTTTTTTGGTTGGTTGGTCTGGATAAATAAAATAGCACTTAATCCCCGCGAAACTCCCAACTCCTGTTATGATACTCTCCTCTAGCTCAGTTTGCAGCCAAGACGCTCTGTGATGATGATCAAGCTACCTCATCCCTGCCATTTCCTACGCCAACCATCTGTCGTAAATACTTCTTCTAGACAAAGCCACTTTCGCCCTCATACGTATGCGTATAAACACCCATCACCGGCCGGCGTGTATCTTGTCTACCGAGCCTCAAACTGCACCATCCTATTTCACCATCAGTTTCATTATACACGGTGTGGCGTCCCTATCGTTCTTCTCTCTCTCTCTCTCTTTTCGCAAACATACCTCTTTGTCCGCTCCTTGTACAAGATGCGGCAGCCACATTCCTTGCAGCGGATGGTATCGCTCCTCCTCAGCGCGAACTTGAAACCGCAGTCGCCGCAGATGTAGTTCATCGAGCTGCCCTCTAGATCTAGCGAGCGGGCTAGGTTGGGCCCGCCGGCGCCCGGGGCGTTGCCCTGGCTCGTGGGGATCTGGTAGGCCTCGCGCGACATGATTTGATTGGTGGGCGGTTGAGGATAGTTTAGTTGTTGTCTTTATTTCTTCGTCTATAATAGAGGGATGGAGGGGGGGGCTCGAGTTTGCGCGTCTGTTGGATTTGATCTGCGTGTGTCGAGGGAGGATGTTGTAGATAGTACATCGAGTCAAAGGAAAAAAAGGCGGTAGGAGGCGGCATGAGATTATACGTAGGCTGGATCCGGACAGTGTATCTGGGTAGCTCTCCCACTAGCGCTAAGTAGTCGAACCCCCTGTAATACTACCTAGGTAGCCAACTCACCACATAACCTTAATCAGTAAGCCGATGGAAACAACCTGACCCTTCTTACTATCACATGCATGTAACTTCTAGTGTAAATGGTAATAGACAAACAAAAAGCAATCATTATTGTTATCAATCTCTAGGTAACGTAGATATTTTTTTTATTGTTGTATTGTAGTAGGACTATGGCAGGTATCCTTACTTTTGTCTTTGTTACGAAGACGCTTCATATCTACCCAAATAGGCTAAGTGCTCAAAGTACTACGTAACTACATGTAGGTATAGAACAGCACTGTGATTCAATCAACGTTACATACTAAGTAGGTAATTCGCCAGCTCAGAGAATCAGGACACGAACGTATACCTGCCTGTCGAGCCCTGTTAGAGCATTCTTACAAGCCACATACATCTCAAGCAGCTGTACTCGCAGTTGAGAGTGAAACACGAGAGCAGGCTTAAGGAATATCTTCAAGTTGTAGGGACTTGTTCATTCATACCTTATATTTCGTTTACAGGAAGATGAGATTTCCAATCTTACACCTGTACATCTGCAGTCCAGCTAAACGATATTATAACTCCTAGGATTTTGAAATATAATTAAATCGGAGCAGGACCGTTTGAAGATAAGAAGTGATTAAGGGATTCCCCGACATAATGAGTGATTTGAAGCGCTTATAGAAGTGTTCAAAGAAATTAAACTTCATATACAGTACATACTTAGGTATTCTCACCCTTACACGAGAAGACGAATCAAAAATCAAATTGGCTATACCGCATCAACAGCTAAGAAAATAAAAGCGCCACAATCACACGTGGACGCCTGATGCGACGACGCCACTCGCGAGGCGTTATGCAAATCAATGACTCTCATCTAAGTAATCCCTAAACCATTATCAACCATTTCATCCACACCCACTGTTTACTGTGCGGAGGCACATACATCATTGTTGTCCCGCCCTCGAATGCGCTCATCATGGACTTCTTTCAAATCAGGTGGGTGGCTCTACATAGCTGGAGCAGGGTATTCCGAACGCTTCGCTACCAAGACAGCCCCGCGGACCTGTTCTCTAAGTGTCTACAATCATTTAGGGCTAGCCTATCAGAACAGGACAAGTTAATTTTCGAAGAGTTTCAGACCGCCGAAGGGATGCTAGAAAGCTTACAACAGCACCTTCAGGCCACGAAGCACTCAAGATTAGATATATATTCTCGCAAGATAGGGGCATTTACTAGCACTCTCACCCCATACTTCGATGTCATCGGTACTTTTGTGCAAGTCAAACCAGAGGTGCTCGGCGGCCTATGGGGATCGGTTTTGCTAGTTCTCAAGGTAAAGCCGAGCGTGCTCCCTTAGCAAACAACACTCATATATCTATTGTATAGCTTGGATCCAATTATAACGGCTTCTTTGAGAAGATGTCGCAAATGCTTGAAGATATTTCTACCTCTTTTCCCCCAATATAGCGACGCTGTAGACATCTGCCGTTCAAGAACCTTCATTGTCCAGGACCGACTACAGCACAGTCTCAGCCTCGTGTATGCTGATATCTTCGAGTTTTGTCGTCAGGTGCTTGTGATGCTAAATCTTGGGGCCCGTGGTGCGTCGTGATTTGTCTCACATCTTTCGTGGTCCGTCATCGCTAACTATTTGATAATTAGGATCGAAGTGGCGCCATCGAGTTGGATTCCTTGGTGATGTGATTTGGAGGCCGTTCGACGACAGATTTCGCCAACTTCTCGAAAGACTAGCGCGCCACAAGGCAGTCTTTGAGTACGAAATAAGACTACAGGGCCAGCAGATGCTCAATAGAATACATCTCGATCAAGCCAGGCTGGACTCTATGTACGAGAATATCCAGAAAGCTCTTAACGAGGGCTTCCAAGAAATAAAACAACTTCCAAGCTCAATCGTCATGGAAAGGTTTAAGAAAGAATTAGGTGAGGGCCTCCATTTCCCTCCTAACCCGTCTCTCTAATCCTGACTTTTGGGAAGTTTTATTGACGATGCAATCTAGACCATCATGTGAGATTGATCAAAACTTGGATTGGGGCAGCCGACTATACGAGCATCTATGAGCATGCAGAACAGGACAGAATGGAGGGCTCTGGAGAATGGTTTCTATCCATAGAAGACTATCGAGCTTGGCGAAGTGGTAATAGCTGTTTGGGGCTGGAGACCAACACTTCATCAGCTCAGCATCCTTCATCGTTTTCTAAACGCATCCTCTTGCTTTGCGGTAAGTTTCATCGTTTTGCGAAGTAAATCTGTCGAATGAAAAATGAAATTATACGGTATTAACAATTTGTAGCAAAACCTGGGTTTGGTAAAACTTATTTATCAACAGTTATCATCAATGACTTAAGGTCATATTGTACGTCAGCCATGCCGGTGGGCCAGGACCAAAATGATAATAGACCTCTATTATCTTTCTTTCACTTTAGTCGGGATGCAACTTTAGGCAACGGGCTTATGGCCATTGATGGCCTAAGAGCAATTGTTGCACAGATGATCCATGGGCTTCGAGATGAACCTGCGATATTAGACTCTGTTTCTCTCTTCATGGGATTGCGCAGCAGCGGCCAAATGACCGCATCCTACGATGACGTCTTAACAACGATATCACTCCTCGCGAAGGTGCGACCATTCTTCTTCGTCATTGACGGAGTAGACGAATGTTCAGATCATGAGAACTTACTTACTATTCTCTCCACTCTATGCCAAAGTTCAGAGTGTAGACTCTTAACGCTTAGTCGCCCTGATATTCAATTGCCTAGGCAGCTATCGCGTGCAAGACCCAATTTGTGCATGCTCAATGAAAGCAACAATTACAACGATATCGAACTCTATCTCACCCAAAATCTTCATGTCATGGAGGAAGACGGTCTTTTCGGGGGCCGACCGCTCTCCGAGAACTCAATTCATCGAGCGGCAAACCAGTCATCGGGGGTGTTTCTATGGACAACGCTATTCGCCTCTTATATGAAAAGTCCTGCGTTGACTCCTCGAGATCGACATCAGTTCATCGCTGACGCGCTTTCCTTTGCTGGCCTTGATGGGCTTATCAAGGCGATTTTGACTCGGTTGGACCAGCGGAGTGCCCGTGAAAAGAAACTTGCCCAGACTATTTTCCAATGGATAGCCGCTGCTCTATATCCTCTTTCGAGCATAACTCTAGACACTGCACTCGCCATCACCCCTGGCGAGGAAACAACTGATCTTGACTACCTTGTCGGGTTCCCCGAGTGCCTGCCCAAGCTCACCGGTTCACTTGTTGAAATCAACCCGTTCGGAAGACCTGCGTTCATTCATTTGTCTGTGCGGGAGTTTCTAGTGTCCCAAAAGTCTGCGTCAGTTCCCAACTTCTCCCTTAAATGCCCACACTTAATACATGAGCAAATTGCCGCAGCATGCTTGTCATACTTAAGTCATGAGGTGCCTAGAAGACCGCTACGACCGCTATTAAGGGGCGCTCCCACCTATCATACGAAGGAGAAGAAGAATCTTGCACAGGTCACGAGAGGCACGCAGACCGACGAACGGATGTTGAAACCTAACCCACGTGAAACTGTGGCGTGGAAGTTTAAGCACCGTCGACGGTATGGATCGCCTGTTGTACCGTCTTATGACTGTATGATAGGTTATCAATATACCGTAGAAGATAGACCAATTTCTAGTCCTGGTAACCTTTATTCATATTATCAAGGTCGACCAGTTCAAACCCATGGGCCACAATCCAACCTTTCCAATCAATCACGAGAGGATCCCCAACCTGCGAACCAGGCCGAAGAGGTCAACCAAGGGAGCGTTTCAGAGAAGAATGAGGAAGATCTTTTTCTGTCTATTGGCTACCCGATGCTACGCTACTCGGCTCTCTGCTGGACCACACACTTATGGCTCTCCCTGGGTAATAAGCATCAAAAGTATGCATCGAGCTCCTCGTCCACAATCCCCCAGAAAAGACCTCGAACCCAATCCGGAGATCAACGGAACACCGAGCACAGAGATATCCCGCTTCCTTCATGGGTACCCCATCTCTCTCAGTTCCTCCTGACTCGACCTTGCGTCACTAACTGGGTAGAGTGCAGCTTTGCGTACCAATTCCAGCCAACAGTAGCACGGCTGAAAGGGGCGATGGAGTCAGTAGCAGATGGCTTCGACCTGAAAAGCTCTGATGGTCGTGAGATTCATTGGATCCTTCACGGGCTGAATCAACTTAACGAAGCGTTGGCAGAGTTGGACGACAGCTACGGTACCGCTCTTCGTGAAAACCCAAGCCTAATTTGGCAGGATACCATCACTGCCGCCACGGACCAACATTTCTGGCCAGTATGGCCCCTAGAGGAACCACAATGCCATATGCCTCTCACGGCAGACGGTTGGGAACGCGAAACATATGGCTTACCGCCGGTGATAGGAACCGATGTTCCCTTACCCCAGATAAACTAGAGCGAATTTAACGGTCTCGGTCGTCTTGGTGCAAATACAAAACAAAAGGAAGGGCGCAAATTATTGAGGATAGGGCAGAGAATCGCTTCCGCAAGGTCTATGTCGGCAATTCTCAACGACTCAGGACCGTTATCGTCTGAACTAATTGCGGGTACTGAAGGTAAAAAGAATAAAAAAATGAAGGGTATCCTAGACTGCTAATCATAATTTACAGACCGTAAATATGGTAGCACAGTCAAAACACTCCCACCAAGGAATTGCCAAAACGATTCGCCAGCTTTTATATATAAGCTTGTAGTTACACTAAAGTTAGGAGAGCTCTACGACAAAACCATCGTCATCGGTGCCATCAACATTCGAGATTGTAGGAGTTGTCTTGAGGGTGCTGCTTCTAACTGGTATTCATACGCATACTACCTTTAAGTACCTAAGGTACCTAAGGTTAGGTAGATACATACATATTAAATGCACCTAGCGAAGCGGTAATTACGCCAAACCAAACTCAATTTAACGTGTACTACATAACAGGTACCTAAGTACATAGAACCTCGGTATTTCAACCCGTGGATTGAAATCCAGAGCTTCGATCCTCCCATCTTTCAGCGAATGATGTTTGATATCTTGTATTTTATATATTCCATTCGATGGGCATCGTTCGTTTTGGCATTTCGCAGCACTCTCTTTTATCCCCATTGTATATATACGGCTTTGCATCGTGTATACCTAATCTAATTCCTCGGATTTATTCATTTCATTAATAGAGCTGAGATTCCAAGCGAGAACGCATTGCATTGCATCGCATCGCATCGCATCGCATCGGCATTCTACCACCAATTGTTTAAGCATTACCTCCTACCACCAAAGTAGTTAATTAATCATGGAACAAACCCTTTTCGATCCCACGGTACTTCCACCAGACAACTCGTGTCCATTCTGCAACATTGCGCAGGCGTACCCGTCCTTCCCTCCCGAACAGCCTCCTGCCCCCGACTCGCCCGAACTCGATCCCTCTAAGCTCGTCCCGGCCTCCTTCGTCGTGCTGTCGACCCCGATGCTCGTGGCTTTCCTCGACATAATGCCCCTGTCGCACGGCCACCTGCTGCTCTGTCCGCGCTCGCATAAACCGAAACTCTCCGACGTCTCGCCCGAAGAAGCCGCCGAGCTCGGCTCCTACTTGCGCATCCTCTCCAAAGCCCTCGCGCGCACGACGGGCGTCTACGACTGGAACGTCGTGCAGAACAACGGCGCCGCCGCCGCCCAGGTCGTGAACCACGTGCATTACCATCTCATACCGCGCCCCGAGATCCGCGCGAGCGGTAAATTCCGCGAGAGCTTCACCATGTTCGGCCGTGGCCAGCGGGAGGACCTGGACGACGACGAAGCGGCCGAGCTGGCCGCGAAGCTTAGAGCCAATATCGCCGCTATACTAGGAGAAGAAGCACGCAAAGGAAAATTATAAGATAGAACTCTGGCTATCAGACACGGCAAGATAATCTCTTGCGTGATTCTATCAAGTTTCGCTGATGGATACGCCCTTGAGCTATTGAGCTATTGAGCTATCGACGCCAAATTACTATTAAGCTACCATTGTCTATCTATCTTTCTATCCATCTATCCATTCTATCTATTTTTTGCCAATGGTATCCTGGAAAAGTCACGCCGATTTTGGCCCGGTATCTTATTCGTCATCGCCGAAGAAGACCTTGACGGGAAGCCAAGCATCGCCGCAGACCTTGAAGCGATCCTTGAGGTTCGATAGCTTGGCCAATTCTTCGTCCGTCAGCGCCCAGCCGTCGAGCGCGAAGTTCCCCTCGATGCGTTCCTTGGTCACCGACTTGGGAATCACATCCCAGCCGTTCTGTATGCCCCATTGCAGGAGGCACTGTTGCGGTGTCTTGCCCTTCTTCTCCGCGAGCTCGAGTAACGTCGGATCCTTGTAGAGAGGCGAGTTCGTGCTGCCGAGGCACGAGTAGCCCGTGCAGTGGATGCCCTTCTCCTTGCAGTACGCCACGAGCTTCGGTGACGGGTTGTTAGGGTGGAGCTCGATTTGGTTAACTGCGGGTTTAACCTAATTATCGTCAGCTTTGAGGCTCTTATCCCTCGTCCATTGGTGTGACAGGTCTCATACCTGGCAAGAAGGATCGTTCAGCAGCTTCTCGAGGTTGGTGATACCGAAGTTGGATACACCGATGTTGCGAACTTTGCCTGTGCCGAGCAGCTTCTGCATCTCGCGCCAGGTGTCGATAAAGTTCCAATCGTCGTAGTGCTTCTTCAGGTCGTCGGGCCGGGTCGAGCTGGGCCAGTGCATGAGATAGAGGTCGACATAGTCCATGCCGAGATTTTTCAGAGACGCGTCAATGCCCTCGGCAACTCGCTTGTGCCAGGGGTTATCGAGCTTGGTGGTGATCCAGATCTGTTCGCGGGGCACCCCTGAAGCCCGCACACCCTCGCCCACCTCGGATTCGTTGCCGTAGGCAAAGGCGGTGTCGATGTAGCGGTAGCCGGCGTCTAGGGCAGCCTTGACGGCTATGCTTGTCTGGTTCTTGGGTGATTGCCAAGTGCCCAAGCCGATAGCGGGCATCTTGTCTCCCGATGGGAGAGTGTAGGTCTTGCTATAGGCGTATCTACGTCAATACGAATTGAGCAAGAAATCCAGCCGCGGCGGTGCTTACCTGGTGTGCTTTGTGTCCGCCATGGTGTCTTTAAAGTTTATAGAGTCTGGAAGAAGCGATAGAGACAGGTACAAGACGGATGAGGCGAGAAAATGGTTATTGTAAAAATTCTACGAGGCGCAAGAAGGAGGGGGGGGGGGGGGGGGGGGGGGGGGGGGGGTTTTATAAAAAGGAAAACAACCAATAAATTAAAAAAAATTATGGAATAACCGAGGGGAAAAAATATTGGTTTTGGTTTAGGATGCC
>MU380159.1:0-45531 GCA_022495085.1 Xylaria sp. FL1042 | reverse complement strand
GCCCCCCAACCCCCCCCCCCCCCCCGCCCTCCCCCCCACCCCCCCCCCCCCGCCACTGTTTATAAATCGACTACGATCCATTCATTACTCAACTATTCTGGATATCCGACTGGAAACTAGATAGCTGTTTGGTTAAGCTTGCAGATACTAGACGCCCCATATGTACAAAACTATTACCGTTTGATATGACGCAGGGTGGAAATGCCCACTCTGTAGATAGAGTGAAGTCGCATTGTTTCCACCATATTCTCTCCCTCACTTTTAACATCTCGAGCAATTTCATGCGCTCACTAGGAGATCTATATACCCCTTTCCCCTTACACCGTCCCTAACCAAACCCCATGCCCTCAATAACGGAAACCATATAGCCACCGTTGAATGATTTAAAAATTTGTTATCCAAAGTTTGGAGCCCCCCTCGATTCGAAAAACCCACGACATCATAGTAGCTAAAATCATAGCTCCACACAAGTTTCACTGGGTATAGCGCGGGGCGGGCGTTCTGGGTCTAACTTACTATGCTCTATGCGCGCCAATGGGAGTTGAGGGATGAGAATGCTGGACTCAGTCTAACGCGCAGAGCATACATTGATTCCCCGGGTTAGGACCGGGGCCGTGGTTACGCTTGTCTTGGGCTTTGAGAAGGGATTTTCTGGGGTAATTACTCGTATTTGAGACGTGTTGTATAGCCTTGGTGGTTTGGCGCTGTGTGGATAGTTAGTTATATTTGGTGGAAGCATGAATATATTAGGGGAGGAGTTCGGTGTGTGTTTGGTAGCTTCTGTGTTGGTTGTGAGTTTATTCCATCGTGATAAGAGGGTAATAAATAATCTCCTAAGGTTAAACCATGTCATTGGTATTAGCTAAGTTGTGACTTAAGGTATTAAGTTTTGTAAATAACCACCTAGGTAAGGATAACTTTACCTGTTGCAGCGAGTCCTTGTTGCGTAACTTATAAATTCTGAGTTTTGCATGGCTTAGTCGCTTGTTTCACAAGCTGAGCGACAGGTGTGTTTAAGTAAGCGTGTTTAAGTAATGTGCTTCGTTAGATTATAGTGTAGTTAGAGGTATTCCAATTATTCTTTATACTGTTGTTGTCCCAATGTAGAGAACTCTTATATTGTGGTACTAAACAGTTACCTAATGGAAACACAACTTACACTCTGTAACTTACTTGTTGTCACTTGGAACTCTCTACTTGGAACTTTGGAACACCCGAGACTATGTCAGGCCCATTTGACAAGGGAACAATTCACCTAGTCATGGTTAACAATTTTTGCATTTAAGAAGCTTCCTCTATCTACTCTTCTCCCCTAACTCGATATGGTCACTAGTCTCACCATGTTTATACGAATCATAAACATCGTTATCTGCCCAATTGCTATTATGAAGGCGCCTATAAAAGGAGTATCTCATCCAAATTATCCCGGCCTTATATGTAATGGCTTATCATACATTTATCACATTAGTTTATGTTCTAAGCAGTAGGTAGAGTTTAGATGCTCAATTTCACATTCACAGTAAGACAAGTATTCTTCATGCTTGCATATCACTCCAGACGTGGCACTCAAGTATTTACTCATACGTTTACACGACGTGAAAGTTGAGACGAAGGAAAAGAAGAAGAAAAAACAAGATAGAATTTTACCCTGTGAGGTGCTGCTGCTTGAGGTCGTCCCGCCACTCAAGCATGAAAGCTGTCACCTTCATGTTAAGCGTCAACTACTAATGTAAGTCAGGATCATGTTACACAGCAGATTGCCAGCGGTGGGCATTAGGATAAATACTAGCCTACCTAGTAAGCACTCATGGTAAATGTCAAATTGAGATAAAGATTCATATAAAATTATGTAAGAACAAGCTCACTCAGTAAGTAGACGTGTGACCATTGGTTTGATTCCAGGGCTATTGGGATACCGATGATCTAATGTTTAGGTAACCGAAATGGTTTCCCTCTCAACCGGCGGTTCTGTTACTTACTTTTGGATCAAGGCCGAACTATATCAGCAGTCATACAGCCCGCTAGTTCATTGGTCTAGACTACGCGCATATGTACGTAACGGAAGTTTTTGGTCTGTCGAAAATGAGATTCTATTCGTAGTTACGGTACATGAGAATGCGGCGCTTCCCGGCATGTTAGATGACGCCCTTGCAGTTCGGTTTGTTTAGCGAGACTCCCTGCGGGTCCCGTGGAGAAGGACATACCAGGCACAGAAGATTCTTCTATTACGGCTTGTACCGACATCTATTCCCTTTTTGGAACATTGGATATAAATATTGGGGTTGATATAATATATTAGTAGAGTTTCTAACGGCTATACACTTTGTTGCTAGGTAAAATGGCCGGAAAAGCGTTAAGATCAGGGAAATCGAATCCCCGGCTATTTCTCTACCTATACTTTTCATTCCTCAAGTTTCGGCACCTAAATTTGATTTGCGAGGGGAGCCCTAACTCTATCAATTGGTATTCTTCCAACCTGTCGATTCGTTAATCCCCCCCTCTGAAATGAGATTGGGTGCATTGACTTTCTGCAAACTTGAACGCTCTTCGGAGGAGCCGGTCGTTGCCGATCGTATGTTCCGTGTCGGATGTTCAATATCGTCCGATAGTGTATAATCCCCCCGTAAGATTCCGGAACTAAGCCCCCAGGCCTAGGCTTTTCGAAGTCAAACACCATCACAGGTTAAAGTTAACCGAGGTATCTTTGTGGCTGGATTAATTGATGGATGGATTGAGTAGAGAAGGGTTCCTTGTGCATGCTCCCAATGAAAGAGATAGAGCCCTCGGTAACTCTGACAAAAAAGAATAACCCTGTGTTTATGTATTCCGCTCAAAGCACACGTTATAGCTTTTCTTCGCCGTCTAAGTCGCAAACCATTATCGTACTGCCCCTACCATCGCTGCGGGGTCGGTTGCTGGGAAAAACGAGGGCCCATGATTCTGCGCCCTGAGTAAAAAGTAGCAAGCCGATAAGCTAGCTCTTTCGATGAGTCTCATAGGCCTGGACAGCGGCCTCGAGCTCTGCTAGGCTTGATCGATCAGAATAGGCGTCCATAATGGCCTCGGATTGTCGCCGATGGGCTGCTTCGGCCTCAGTGGTATGATACTGTTGTTGTTCCTGATATTCCTTGTATTTGGCCATACCGTAACCTGTTGAGATTTGTATCAGTCGAATAGTACGTCGGCGACTTGACCTGCAAGGTGATATCACTGACCTATGCCTACCACGGCGGCAGTCGCAGTGGCACTGTCATAAGAGACCCGTAAGCCTTTGCTGTGCGTGTAAGAGTGATCTGAGGAGTTCATCTCACAATTTCTTTTCCATCCGACCAGATTTGTACAAAGTCGGCAGGTGACTCGGGTAGACATGAGACGTCGTCGAGAAGGGGCGAGTTGCCGAGCTTGAAGGCATATTGTTCCCTGGGCTGTGACGACACAGCCAATAGTAGCTGGTAACTATGTAGGTTGCCGATGCTGCGGATTCTATTTTCGACTTCCGAACTTTAAGTCTCCTCCTTTGCCGTCAATGGTATAGAAGATGAGAAGTGAGATAGATTTGAAGTGAAGGATGTCGATGAAGTGACGATGGGTCTAAGAATGCCGAGGTTTATAGCTTGGGACTAAGAGTGGTGTAAGTTAGATATATAAATATCTCCGATGTATTCGTACTAGTTAGTGAATGAATAGCATGAAACTCCCCACGTTTACGAGTACTTATGATATATATATACTAACTTCTCAACAGGAAGAAGGAGAAAAAAAAAAAGTCTGTGCCCTCGTTCGTACCTAGGTTAGGTAGTTTCGGTAGTGGTCGAGTCGAGTTCCTGTACGAATGCCTCCGGCATAACGGAAGGGTCTCGGGCGCCCAATGGTACGAGGCGGGCATGGGTCGAGCTCTTACGATGCGACATGCGGGGGGATTGGCGCATATGCATGATGCGGGGGGGGCGCCCCAGCCTGATTTAAATCGCGGAGTGCAGCGCGGCCTGTCGGACGATTAATGCAAATCTCCAACCACTCCAAGTACCTAGGTACCTAGTACAGGTAGTACCTACTTTACTTACTCAACCTGGTTGGAAGGTGCCTTTGTGGTGTACTACTACGTACCTAGTAAGTAAGCACCCTATACTACTTGTAATAGGGAGATGCCTACTGTAAGTAAAGTATACTACGTAAGCTGACTGGGGCAGAATGGAGGAAGAGCAAGTCGGCCCCGCATCCGACCCTGTGCTACTGATCTGCAGAGAAAAGGGAAAGAAAGCAAAGCCGCTGGTCTTGTGCTCTTGAGGGATATAATCAGCGCTGTACTTCCTATACTAGGTAGTAGGACCCTGTTAACTACCTACCTACCTGTACCTAGGTAGGTACCTAGGTAACACAGCCATAGCACATGTCAGACACAAATCCATTTGTTGCATTGCGTTGTTGTTCAACAACGCTCACCGAATCTGCCTACTGAACCCAGTCATCTAGCTAACACGATATGAGATGGGCAGGGGATGAGCGTAGGATAGGCATGAAATGGGCACAAGATTGACATGGTACAGGCATATAAGTAGATGGGCATGTTGAAACGGTTTCAACGAGTCTCACTCATTTTCTTCATTCTGCACATCGTAGGTAGTCTACTACTTTTACAGTACCGTGGGTTTTACAAACCTGGCTGCGGCATTTTATTTAGACCCGCGCGTAAAGAAAAGGAAAGGGAGGTTGAAGACGGCATGGAAGCGTCTCTACCTAGCCAATCGAATTGACAATGCAGAACATTCATGACAGCATTCAGCCTGAGTCGTAGTAGTAGGAGTAGGAGTAGGAGTGCATCGTTGACTTACTACGTAGGGCACGAGATAGCGATTTCTGCGCAGGATTGTCGATGTGATGTTGCTGCAGTAGTGCCTTTATAATCTTCGATAGAACTGAGTACTTATAGGCTATTAGCAGGTCCCCGAAGGCTACCCTACAAGTAGGTACTGTAGGTAGAGTGAGTGACCACCTAGTGGACCAGACGGGCTAGTGGACCACCTTTTCCCACCAACTTCAACAACGAATAATTAAATGAATAAAACAGCTACGAAGACGCCGGTACAGTAGATAAAAAGTAAATAATTAAAATAATATATAAAAAAATTGACAGACCCTCCGGGCGCGTCTAGCAGGGTTGAAAAAATAAAAATAAAAATATAATATTTTATTATATAAAATACTAGTAAATTTATTAATACGAAATAAAATTATTAAAAATTAATATAACACCGTATACGGCTATAATTAAAGTATGCTATAAAAAAAAATCTAAGAAATTTAATGCTATAGTTAAATTATTTTTCCGATTTTTTCTAGTTAAAGAATTATTAAATAAAAAATATACACTAAAAAATTTTAATAATAAAAGTTTTTACTAAAATATCGCAGCTAGAAAAAATCGGAAAAATAATTTAACTATAATATTAAATTCCTTAGATTTTTCTTTATAGCATACCTTAATTATAGCCGTATATAGTGTTATATTAATTTTTAATAATTTTTTTTCGTATTAATAAATTTACTAATATTTTATATAGCAAAATATTATATTTTTATTTTTATTTTTTTAACCCTGCTAGACGCGCCTAAAGGGTCTGTCAATTTTTTTATATATTATTTCAGTTTTAGGCTCTTTAATTATAACGTCAAAAGATTTTTACCTATTTTATTGACTCAGCTATAAACTATTGAAGTTGGTGACTTTTGGTGGGAAAAGTGGTTCACTAGCCCGTCTGGTCCACTAGGTGGTCACTCACTCTAGATGATTAAATACCGAGTTGAGTTGAACGGGGCTTTGAGGCATGCTAAAGGCACCACCACTATTTCAAGTACCCAAGGCAAGCAACCGCAGACGTTTAGAACGGACACACACATCTTTCTTTGAACGTGCCTTGGCATGGTCAAGCATTTAATCAAGCATTCAATCAATCTATCTTCAGCCCTGGCGCTTAGTCAATCACAAATCACTTCACAGGTCTGTCTAGATTCCTTACTTCTTCTTCCTCCTCCTCCTCCTCCTCCTCCTCCTCTTCTTCCTCATCTACTTACTTACTCAGTAGTACTCGGATCTAACCCACCTATCACGACACAACAACAAAAACAACTTGGTGTGATGGCTCGGCGGCCCTTCCCTCTCGTGCGTTGTTTTCGTTGGAGCTCGGGAATTTTTGCCATTCATAGCCCAGAGAGAGGTCCAGATCCAGATGTGCATCCCTCCTGCTCGGCCTGGCAACCAGCCAATCACAAGCGACGCGCGATCTGCCAGACGGGTTGACAAAAGTTCCCCCCAAGAAGGGCGGGGTAAACAGCCAGTTGTGTAGTTGTGTGAGTCAACTCTGCTTTCGGCGTGGTTGCAGCTGGCCGTGTGTGTATCCGTGGCTTCGTGCAGCCTGATGTAATTCCGTGGATGAAGCACGATAAAAGAGGCAACTTCTCGCGCCACCAGAACCCACCGGCGCGGGTGCCGCGTCGTATAGTATATTACTATCCCATCCATGTAAGGATGTGAAGATGTGAAGACGTGACGATGCATACTACTACGTACACACATTCCATCCATGGTCTCGCCAGGGTCTGAAGTGTACTACCATAGGAACAAGATGATGGCGAGGTGGATGGAAAGATCCATCTGGGGATCGTCCTTAACTTACCAAGTACTTAGTAGTAGGGCTGTATGAATATCACGAGCCATACAGCTGTTGGTGGCGATATCATCGGTGACCGTTGCGCCTATCTCTTACCATTTAGATGCAAATGGTATGTAAACCTCTAGTTTGAGATTATACGATTTGCGGATTGATGAACATCAAGGCCAGGCGGGCGCATATCAATCAACCAGGCACATCTAACTTCTCATGTCTGTGGTCGCTTGCTAGTATCTAGCGATGACGGTTACATCCTAAAGTGGGTATACGCGAGTGAGGCCATTTCACGAGCTGTCGTGAACTGAAACCAAGTCCTGGCCCTGCCTGTTGTGATGCGTGTGCAGAATTGTCTCGGCACCACACGACGACATTCACTGTCCATATCGTATTAATCTTGTTTGACCTCTCTCCCGGCAGCTAGGGTTATGGATAGCGTGTTTATATTGGACGTCTGAATATTGCATAGACGTTCTTAAATGCCCCTACAAACCATGCTCCCAATACTTTATCTAAGCATGAATCCTAGTGTCACTACTTACTAAGTATATTACAACTACCTATACACCTACAATATCTTATACACTCTTCCTCTCTATAGTATACATATCCCCGCTTACTCTTGGCCGCGTGACCCGTAAACATCGTCGCGACCAAGAAGCCATTGATGAAACCTCGGCTCGGGTGTCTGTCTGATATCAACAGTGTAACACCCGATGTCTCGGGCCTACCGGACGTTGTTGTTCTTGATTTTTTCCTTTCTTGTCCATGTCCCGCTTCCCCGCCTAACCTAAGCAAAACTATACCGTCTCACATGCTTTGCTTTCATCGCAGAGAAGAACGAGAAATAATTAAATTGTCCCATAACATACCTACCTGTTTTGGTGCTGGCCGACCATATTTAGTAGGCTTATTTATGTATGCATAAACGACGGGGATTTTCACCACGCAAAGTCACTCAGCCCTTAGCCTCCTAGAAACAGCACCCAACTCTTACTTACCTACCTTACCAAAACATGCTGCACTTAGTAAACACTTAAAACAATAATTTAAATATCGATTAAAAATTAATTAATGCTTGTTTAAATGGGAGACAAGAATTCTACACAAACAAATTGTATAGGAAAAAATAGGGTTGCTGCGTACAGGTGACAGGAACCACCTAGGTTAGCAGTCCTTCCTGGGCAACCGCAAGCAAGTCATGCCTGCGATTTGATTTATTTTACGGCAAGCTTGTTCAACTGGAGTTCCTGGTTGGGATGTGGGCCCCGTCCAATCTAGGTCTTCGTGGCTCAGTTGGCTAGAGCGTTGGTCTCATATTCGTATGATCCGATCAAAGATCGGGCTATCCAAAGGTCGTGAGTTCGAGCCTCACCGAGGACAAGTTATCTTTTTGAGCATTTCACATACAGCTCCTCAAGTCTTAGCATGACTAGGGGTGCGCGCTTAATCATGTGTGAGTGGCTAGAGTTATAAAGTGGGTTAAAGCGTTATCCCTGTTTAAGTAAAAGCCTACTTTTTAGTCTTTTTAATTCACCCTCCCTAGACCCTTATTCACTCTGTTCTACTTAGTCCAAGGTTATGTCAGGTTCCACCCTTGCTACTTTGTAATGCAGAAAAACAACGGTTACAACGACTTCATTTTGCTCTTGATAGTTATCCCCCCGGTCTTTATATCATCATATTAACCTGGGAACTTTCTAGTTGTGAATGGTCTGATTTGCAACCCCTTGGTACAATCAATGTATATGTCAAATAATTTGCATTGTCTAGATTACTTTGAGCCAACCCAGCATCCCACACTCTTTTTTTGGACCATGCTGTCACGACTCAAGCTTCTGAAATGTCAACACACCTCGCACTTGGATATCAAGTTTTTGCCCTCTTCCTAGCAGCCCTCGTCACAAGTCTGCATGAACATTGGCTTAATTAAGTACTCGTGTTTCTCTACCCGCAGAATGCTCTGCAATGCATCTAAGTTTGATATTTGGAGCTAAGAGATCGCGGTACTCAAACAACCGTTCCAATCTTGTTTAACCCCTTTAGCGATCCAAGATTCAGGGCCAGGCCTTGTGATCTACTTCTTATGCGGACAAAGCCTGTGATGGGTCCGTCTTCGCCTTCCTTTTCAATACTCAAGTTTGCTAGAGCGTCCTCTCCTGTAATCATATTAGCATCCACGCCGAGATCAATAATGCAGAGAGGCACGTACCGAATACACTCTTGGCGTAAAGATTGGCACTTAGGAACTGACAATCGCCTTTCATGCTAGCCTCGGGTGTCAAACAGTTCATATGCGTACAAGCCATAAGTTGCTCCAAGAACTCGCGAAGAGACTTGGTTTTGCTGTTGATATTAACCTTATTCTCCCATTCAAACTCGGTCCACATTGTCCGGAACTGTGTTTCCGAACATGTAGCGGGGTAAATATAGTCCATAATGTCAACGTGTTGGTCGTTGAGAATGATAATATTAATGTCAGTGCTATGGGCACCGCCGTATATTATATTGCCGAAGATGACACCAGTCTCGGTCGATGAGACCTTGACAGTACACTGCACATTGTGGAAATCATGCGGGCCTAGATTCTGGGTGGTTGGTCGCTCCACGACCTTGAGATCACCTAGAGTGGCGAATTCAACTGATAGGTTCTGCAAGGTCTCAGTTGTCTGGTTGACTAGGAGAACATCTAGAACAATATCGAATTGGTGCACTTTGACATAGGCCTCGGCGTAAACGGGATCAGAGAAGCCAGTTAGTTGGACGATACGACTAAGTTTCGATGTAAGGTCCTCAGATGTAGCCTCAACGCCGGTTGCCCTTTCGAGATCTAATTCGATCTCATCGGTCCCTTCTCCTTGGTTCTTTTTTGAGAGTTGGCGAATTTGGACCACGTCGTCGACTTGGATTGCTGCCTTTGCCTTTTCGAAGGCTTCTTTCGCCGCTCGCTTCTTCTCCTCAACCTGAACTATAGCCCGGAAGGCCTTCCTGGTGTCGTCAAGGAAGACGGATTCAAGCTTTTTATTCTCGGAAAATTCGGCTAAAGACCGAACACAGGACATGATTCTGTCGACAGAATCCTCGTCAATAACGGCTTTAACAAATTGGGATTGCCCGACACGGATGATGGAGATCATGATTAGCATGGCTTCGGCCTTGAGGGCATTCGTCCGTGCCTTATCCGAAGAAATCTCAGAGTGACGCATAACCAGCTTAGTTAGTGTAGCAGAAAGGACGGTGGCTAAGTAGTAATCTCCATCAAGGATCAATTGTCGCAATGGAGGCTTTTGTGCGGCCTTGACAGCCTCCAACCTTGCAGCAGTGGCAGACGCGCTCGTAAGAGCCGTTTCTGTGGCATACGTGCCATCGGCCAAGACTCGTCGTGAGCCGGAAGGCTGCGCAGGTTTGGAGTGGCCATTTACCTGCTCCTGCTCATGCTCATTTTGGCCATCGACATTGTCAAGTAGACGCTGCTCCGACGCTAGAATCGGTATCTCGCCCAAACTGGCACGTATTTTTTTCCATGCATCCCTAATGTCACCTTCTTCAAGAGAGTACTCGCCAACAATCCAGACGATCCCACGGTAGACCTTACCTGCCCGGACCTCACTGAGTGTATCGACCAATCGTGCGACAATTGAAGGTCGTAATTTGGGGAACTTTTCGACGACTTCCTTCACGAAGCTGATAACATCAACGGCAGATGTATTCCCGAAGTCGGCAACAATGAAGTCCATCAGCAGATCAACGACGCTTGCCGCAACCTCGGAGAATTTGATGGCGCATTGGTGGATAGATTGGATCAGCAATTGTCGGTACTCGGCGTTCTTCTCATATTCTTGGTCAACAGTCTTTGAGAGTTCCTTTTTCAGGAGTAAAATGACTTCCTCAACATTCTTGCTGGCCACCATTTCCAGCGCAATTCCAAGAGCTTTCCGTCTCACATCGATGTCAGGGCTTGAAAGAACACGGAGGATTTCCATGATGAGGTCATCCAGAACCCCTTCGTTTCGCTGGCGCAGTTGATCCACACGATCAAGTACGATAAGCTTTACATTATTGTCTGCCTCTTTGACACTGAGTTCGATGAACTTGGCAGCAGCAGCCTTGACGGCTACGGGGTTGCTAGTAAGGGTTGTCAAGGATGAGGCAGCCTCGTATACGACGGTCGAGGTGTTAGCTTCTAGCAGGTCGAAAATGAGCCTCAAATACCGAGCCTTCTCCTGTCAGCTGGGATACTAAATTCGTCGTGTGGCTTGTTGGCTTACCTTATTCTGCTGGTTCTGAACGGCGTCCTTGCGGATGAACTCGAGCTCGACTAATTGTAGTAATTCCTCTGCATTAGGGATTCCCTCGAATACATTACTCAGATAGGCTAGAGCCTTGTCATGATCAATGCTTGACAGAGCAGCGAAAGCATTGCGCTTGCAAGTCGCATCACTCTCGCCATCGAGGAAAGTGGCGATCAGGTCTGAAGCGTCCGGAATGAGGGAGGGGGAGTGTTGGTGAATTGAGGCAACGGCAAAAACGGCATTCTTGCGAACATAAGCATGTCGGTGCTCGAGACAAGATCGCGCAGACGATAGAAGAGGCTCGATTAGCTCGGGTTCCCGTAGTTTACAGAGGAAGCGCAAGGTGTTTCCTCGAATGTACTCGTTGGGGTGCTGGAGATCATTCCGAATACCATTGCTGGACAATCGCTAGTCAGCGCCAGGCAAGCAGGCAGGCAGGGTATATGTGCTCTTTCAGAACTATCATGCTCACCAGACAAGGATCATTTCTTGCTTCAGCTTCCCACTAGCATCGAGCTTGGGGCAGATCTCGTAGTAAAAGTACAGCAGCTTCTTCAGTTGTTTGGATTTCGAGGGCATGACGAATCGGATGATGTGCATAAGGAGCTGAGGCATAGGGTCACCATTCAACATGATGGTCAAGATGCGCTTCATGGTGTCGACCTTGGTCTCATCTGTGCCCTTCTCCAGCTGCGTGCGCAGCTCTGACATGGAGGGGACATCAGCAGCATTGTCCTGATGGACCAAGCTGTATGCATTCTCGAGGAATGTGGCCATGGTGGCGGGCAACTCTTGTTGTAGCTTTCGACCGCCTCGTCAATATTCGTATCGGGCCTATTCGAAGCAAAAGGGAGGCGAGGAGAGTCGACTACAACGACCAAGAGGAATTGAGGTCGATATTCCGTCGATATTCCCCCCTTCAGCAGGAGCCCAGCGGAAGGAGAGGCGGTATGAAGAGATGTGGTTGGGCTAGGAACAGCCAGAGATGGCGTCAACAGACAAGAGGTGGCCGGTCAGTCAGGTATAATGCGACTATGCATCCCAGGGGCCGCTCGACTGTTGGTGGTTCTGGTGGTGCGAGGAGCAATAGGTAGGGAGTTGTATTAAGTCGTGGGTTGACCCTCAATTCATGACCAGGCTGTCCCAATAGACATCAGCCAGCATGTACATACTCAGTAAGTACGTACATTAAGATTCCACACAGAAATCTGTCCCTCCTGAACTACAAGTGGGTCCTTCCCAGGCCAGGGCACTTTCACCTGCTAATGGACGGGCAGTACTGGATGGGGTCAAGTGTGGGCCAGTGCAGTGGCTCAAAAGCTATCTAGGCTCGCTAGGCACCTCTAGATAAATAGGTTACCTAATCAGAGACCATTGACAGGAGCGATTTCCGATGGTTGTTCCTTCTCCGATATGGTCTAGCGAGCCAATCATACCTATTCATAAATAGATTGACAAGCCACAGCCTTCCTTATCTATGCACAGCCGTAAGGCTGATTAGATTAAAAAGTGTGGCTTACTCGCCGGTACGTACCTGCATAAGGTAGAGAGACCTATCGGTCCCTGCCCCGCCAAAATCCACCCTAGCTGGTGGGCATAGCTTTCCGGTATTGATTGAATTCGAGATTGAGGGAGCCTTGCCTGCTTCCATTCATGTGCATTTCCATCCCAATTAACGTCAACTCCCGCTCATACAAAATAGCAAAAGCATTGTAAAACATATCTGTAATCCTTGCCACAGTTTGCGAACAATCGTAACTTCACATAATCCCAACATGAGTTCATCTAATGAGCCCTTCTACATACGCTACTAGTAAGCCCAATCCTCCCACCCAAAACAAGCAGTCTTGGTCCGCAACACCGCTAACAAATCGGACCACTACAGCTCCGGACATTCTGGTCGATTCGGCCACGAATTTCTTGGTAAGCATCTTATTCATTCGTGGCACATGGCTGCGGACAAGGAGAATCAACAACGTGTATAGAAACGAAAAAGCTAACAAATTTGCGTGCGTGCGCATAGAGTTCGACTTCCGAGTAGTGGGCGACGGACGAAGCGCAGTGGCCCGATATGCCAACAATTCGAATTACCGAAATGACAGTCTCATCCGGAAAGAGAGTGCGTGCTCGCGCGAAATCCTTCATTTTCTTCCTGGCTACATTCTTCCGTCGCCTGCACTTCAAAGGCAAACGAACCAACAGATATGCTAACCGCCCTGGAATCTCAACAGTGTGTGTTAGTTCCTTAGTGATCGACGAGATCAGACGCATAGTAAAGTCGAGCGAGATCATGAAGGAAGACGATAAGAGATGGCCAGAGAAGAATAAGGACGGACGCCAGGAGTTGGAGATTCGAATGGGAAACGAGCATATATCCTTTGAGGTGCGAGAATCACTCACATTGCTATTAGCATTGGTAACACAGATGGATGCTTACATGAGGAAACTCCTCTTGCAGACAGCTAAGATTGGCTCATTGATCGACGTCAGCGAGTCTCAAGATCCCGAAGGCCTCCGTGTTTTCTATTACCTAGTGCAGGACTTGAAAGCATTGGTTTTCAGCTTGACATCGCTTCACTTCAAAATCAAGCCCATCTCATGAGGTGGAGGGGGGGCATGGGGTGGAAAACTTGATGGTTGGGTCTTTCATGTACACGAACTAGGCCATATCTCTCTGTCCAGGCCTGGAATATACCCCACGTGGCTGTTCGTAAAAATGCTATATCAACTGTCGCTCTGTCCTGCCTGCAAGCGCCTTCGGGATAAACCAAACGCCTTATACCCATATGTTTGGATTTCCGTTCCGAATCTGCCTGGCCGGAATGAATATATGCCTTTCATTAATCGCATCCCGCTCGCAAGGATAATATAAAGTCTGATTTACCCTCCATGCTCGAATCGACCAATTTCCTCCAAGGCTGTCTCTTCCCAGCATCATGCTCACATCATTAACTAATCGCAATTGCTGTACGTATCACTATTATGCAGTCCTTTATCGAAATTCCAAGGCGCTGAAGCAGCCCCTGTCCTCCACATGTTTGAGTTCTAACTGCTGGAACCTGCTTGGCCAATAGGGTTAACTTATACACACAAATTACTGCAAAGCTGGATGCTTACTTCTCGCTTTTAGAGTGGAAATATATGCCGCTCACACTACCTTCCTTCTGGTTGAAGCAGATGTAGTAGAATCCCTCAAAACTGGCGCCGTTGATGGAGGTAACACGATGATCGGGCACCAAAAAGTGCTCCTTCCAGCGCATAAAGATGTTTTCGCGCTGCGCAAGGTTAGGTATACTTACTGCAACGCCTTTCCGCACCTGCTTGCTATATGGGCGAAATGCTGCGAACTTGCCCCAGTGGTTTAGGTCAATCTTCTCCGTAGCACCCCAGCCCTCGTGTTTTGTTAAGAAGTCGTAGCGACCGCCGATGATCTCGCCCTCGAAGTACGTCGTCAGTGTTGGGTTATCTTCTGTGAGGCCTGTACAAAACGCGCCATGATTATTAGCAAGGGCGCTTCATCCAGAGGTTTACCCAAGATAGTTTGCGATTTGAATCATCAGAGCTCTGCCGAACAAGACCCGGCTATCAGAGCCTATTATGAGACATATGACGCTGGAAACTTGCCTTGAATCTTGAGATAGCCACATAAGAATGATTCGCGCAGATCGACGTATTTGATCTCAACCTGGACATCGTATACCTGGCGTTCAGACTGCTGCGTCCCATGAAATCTACTCCCTGGTCGTAAGTAGGAAGATGGCGACATGGGAAATATCTACCGGCGACGATTAGCGAGATGCTCGACGATCCAATCTTGATGGCTGGGGGGTTCGATTGAGTTCGGCTAATGCGTAGGCGTGCACGTACCCGAATATTAGAGTAGTCGAAGCCCATCGACGGCTGGTATTCACCATGGTTGACGGGGCTTCGGCCGTCGTCGTCGTCAAGCTTGTCATGTTCTGCTGCGGAGGTGTCAAGGTCGCATCGAGAGCGACGTCGCTCCGTGGGTGCTGCTACAATTGCAACGCCCTGGACCTCTCCCAACTCTTCTTCTGGTGGCTTATGTGATGGCGAATCTACGTCGATTGGCTCGGAGGCAGAACGATCGGTACCGCTTCGTGAGTCTGGTCGTGGTGATTCTGTGGTGGATCGCGACTCTGCCAGCAGCTCGACAATGTCGGCGGTAGGCACGCTCATGGCTTCAGGTGACGTCGTCGCATCGCTGTCCACGTTCATCTCTAGCCCATCTTCATCAGGGCGCCAACTGCTGGGGGAATGGACGTCCTCGGGACATGAAGAGCTGTGTGTCCTTGGTGGCAAATCAGGAGGGGTAGGGGGTGTATTGCTGGAGGGTGTAGGCATGGTGATGATTTGGAGGGATGCAAGTGGCGATAGCGCCGGTCGAGGTTGAATGAAGACAGATGCTGTAGTAAGGCGGATGAATGGGTCAACAACGGCGACAACGGCGATAACTCGGACGCCAGCGCGACACTGCGGCCGAGACGCGCAAGACACAAGACGCAAGTCGTTAGGCGCAGGACTGTGTTGCTTCAAATGGTATACAAAAAAATAAAAGAGAAATCGTAATGAAGTAATGAGGAAAAACACCAAAAGAGGCAGAACCGGGCGTTAATGTCAAGCAAAGTAAGTCGGTAGGCAGTGGCTGACGACAAAAGGGAGACTGGGGAACATAGTACAAGCCAGGTCCGGACTGAGGAGAATTTCTTTGTTTTTGGCTTTTGGTGAGTTGAGTGCAAGAGCACGCCAATTCAGGAGTTAGAGACCAGAGCCTTGAAGGTGAGATCTACTAGTAGGATTAATCCTCCTACCCTATCTACCTAGGTAGGTACCCAAATACGTGGAGAGGTACGCAATGATGTAGGTAGGTAGATAGATGGGTAAGACCTAGAAGTTCTCATAGTCATAGAGATAGGGGCACCTAACGTTACCTCCTGGGTAGCTACCACATGTTAAGACATTACCCCATACTCACGTACAATATAGCGGACATATTGTGTAGCCTTTAGCGCTATCTAACCCCCAAAGGAATTAATGGAGAACAACCTTATACCACATCAACCTACCTATACGTACACTACACCACACATTCATATCCATGTCAGATTCATGACAATACCCCAGACATCAAATCGTTACTTTTTCTTTTTTTTTGACCCCGGTTCGGCTAGGCTCTTTGCTAACCGAACTATAGACTATCACTACTTCTCAGTCACATTACCTAACCTAGGTAGTACCGACACCTATCGTTAATGGCAAGATTGGTGTAGGTTCGTGCCAGTACAGTTTTTTGGTACAGACGTCTTAAAATCTTAATACGGCTGTGCTCTTGGTTCTGGTATTGCTATACCGCGGGATTAGCAGTCGAACATTTCTCGAATACGTTTGCTATAAACATGACCACAGTGTTATCGTTGCGCTGCAGCCTGAATGTAGCCCTGAATGTTGCATTGCATGAAAGCTACCAGAATGATCAATTGTGGCCTAGAATTCTGTCTAGAAGGGTATATCTCAGATACCTACGTGTATTAGCTCTCTGCAGTACACGTTTCAGCTTCACGAGACCCTGAAATCCTTGAATGCTCGATTAGTTTGTCCCTTGGCAAGACGATCGTTCCCTTATTAGGACTTCGTAAGACACATTGCTCAAGACGGATTTATCTTCAACGCTAAGTAAGCATTCCACCGGGCCGTCCCTACATTGACGTTTAGCAAATAGTGATATTTTTATGCTTGTTCGGAGTAGAGTTAAGCTTAATCTCTTATAAATAGTGATCCCGGTAAAGGGAGACCAAACCGTCTCTAGTTACAGGCGCTCTCTTTGTCTCAAATATTAATACAAGTGTTGTCGTATAAATCATCGAGCGGCTTCAAAAATAGTTGAACTATTAGAGCGTGACGTCAATCGCAACATGCCCGTGTGGAAATAAGAAAGGCGTTAATACTCAGTACCTACCTAGGGTACCGTATCAAGTGATTTAAAAATAGGCACTAATTCGTCGAATAAGGTTATCGACGAACAAATGGCGCGTCTCTCTTATCCAGGTTAGCTACCTAATGTGGGTAGCCTATCCCCAGCAAGACAAATACTAAGGTATGTATGTCCCCAAACTCCACGTATACTAACACGCTGCATTGCCGCTATACATCAGACACCTCGGGTAGCATTGTCACCTCAGATACATATGAAGCTTGACTCCTCCGAAAAGCTTTCAGAGAACCCGGAAGGAGCAGGGTTTCTGAGGGCCCCTTTCGAGGGTTTTGAGCTGTTGTGGCGGCTACTTTCGATTAGATCGATGAGTTATGTTTAGCTTGGTTATCTTTTAAGAGACTTAGACAGGTTTACTATTGACATCCCTCTCATGATTTGACAGGGATGCATATATGGATGCACGTGAATGTGCGAAATGCTGCTGGTTCCAGGAGACCTAAATAGTATGGAAACCGCCGTCATCGTCTAAACCCTATGTTTGCAATTGGGGGTTTTCAGACGCCGCAGTTCTCGGCAGTATCAATAAGTTCCTGTTCTGACTTGAACCCTCTAAAGTAGTGACGACGGAAAGGATTAAGATCATCGGCGGATTGGCCTTTCATTTGACCTTCTTGTTTCTTCCTCAATGCTAATGCCGACACATCTACTTCCGAGTCGGGTAGCCGTCGATAAGTGATCAATCGTCTTGACCCTAGCGATTTTGTGAGTTGGTTGTAAACTATAAGTACCGGGAACTCGCCAACCCACATTTGTTAAATACCTGTGTGCATACAACAACCACCTCTAGGCATGGATGCGTGGGCACTGCAATCTCCTGTTCCTCATCGTTTGCAGTTGGCATCCAAAATGAAAGCCGGCCATTATCAACGAGCATGTCTGTGGCAAAATTGAGTATGTCATCTAACATGGCCATGAAACTGTACGGTTTCTTAGGTGGAATGAATGCCGGATCTCTGTTGTGTGTCAATTGGAGAGTTGCGCCGATTCAGGGGGGACTCCCTACCGATAAATCAACTTTCCTCTCTCAATGCTCCGTATATCTTTCTCGGGGTCTCTACAGCCCAACACCTTTAGACCCTCTCTCACACCGTAAGGCGGATCGCATAATATCCCATCGAGTATCCGAGCTTTGCGTACAGGGGTGTTTGTGAGATCGCTCACGAATATCCCGCCTAGTAATTTCTCTAGTCCGTACTGCTGAAAGTTTCCCAATAGACTTTTCTTTCCACCTGCACCTCGCATACTCCGACCATCAATATCGCTGCCCCAAACGACAGACCCAAACTGGGCGCAAGCAACTGGGAAGCTGCCAGTGCCGACGAAAGGATCATAAAACAGCTTTCCAGGCCCAGCAAGAGCAATGTTAGCGGTAACAAGGGCCAACTCAGAGTCCATCGAAGTCGTGCTAATGTAATCGCGCTTCTTCAAATCAAATGTATTGATCAAGTCTCTTGCACTATGACCAACCAATCTCCCAAAATGTACCTGCACAGGCGAAGGAAGCCTCTTCTCCTGTAGGGGCTCAAACACCCACCTTTCAAAGAGAGTAAACTCATTGTCAGGCGACGATAGCACAATGGGGCCCTCGAATGGAAGATAAGCAAAAGAGTTAATGAGGGCGACTTTCTGCTTTTGAGACCTCGAACCTTGAAAGGAGTCTATGCTGAGCTTAAAGGACGGCTTGGTGTAAAGTGGCCATAAATGGGCAGTATTGTGTTTGATGGTAGCATGCAGCTCATCAAGTGTCTCGGCAGTACCCCAGTGCTCATAGACAGTATGTGCTAATATTGAGCGCCCGATGACAGCCTGTGCAGCATTTTCTGAAGGAAACTCGACTACACAGAATGGAGACTGAGCAGAGTTAGCTAAGAATGCTAAGTAAGAAGCTATGAGGGGACTACAATCCCGTTATTTACTCACTTCATCGCTATATAACACAATTTTCATATCAACTTTTGCCAGGATAGCGAGAGCCTTAATTTCTGCGAGACGGAAAGTCTCATGTAACTGCGTGAACCGAATGAGGTACTGCATGGTGAGTAAAATTTTTCTGGCACCTGGGCGAAAAGTCCAGAACTTGAAAAGCCACGATGTCCGATGTGTGCGCAGACAAATCCATCTATGTCCGAGTCTATATTGGTTGTGAGGAGGTGAGAAGGGTCGCTCGCACAATGTGGAACGTTTGTGCTGGCCTAGTGGTTGAGGTCAAAAACTAGGGGTGTGAGCTAATGAAGAAAATGGCCGAGTGCTTAGGATGGCGCCAGTATTATCGAATGTAATAACACTCTTTATCTCATATAATACGGCTTTGGCGGTACATATTATTCAACTAAACCACTTAGTCAATAACCCACTAGTTGTTTCTATATACACGCCCGAGTGTTGTCCTACAAAGGCAATTAATTTCTTCTCTTCAGAACTATTGCAATCACAACTTTTACAACTGCGGTGCGAAATTCCAAGCAAAGCTGCGCGCTTGGTATCCTGCCTACCATGTTTTCGTTTCCAAAACCCAGTGTCTATCAGACACCAAATTGCTTTGTCACATATGGGAAGATGAGCTACCCAGATATCACCCACCTCCCAACCAAGGTCAAACCGTGGAGCACGTTATTGTCACAAGACTATATACACAAGGTGAGAGGTTCAGTTCCATCTCTGCTGCTATTCGATGAAACACTGACGTGCAACCTAGATCGACTTGGTCCTGCCTGAAGAACTCTTACAGCTCATTAAGGAAAGGACCTTCGATGACCCAAGCTACTACCGAATTGTCATGACTCTTGGACAAGTGCTTGGGGGTGACTTCTTCTCACAATACATCAAGATTGGTATGCGCTACCTATTCGACTTTCCTTCTTCTACTAATGTTTACTTATTAGGGAATATCATGATGCTCTCCGAGGGCAAGGTTGGCATCGATAATATTTTTTCGATAAAAGATGGTATGAGTCACCTATCTTGTTATTGATCTACGATTTCGCTAAAAGCAGCTATTTTCCTAGGAAAACTCATGATGTACCTTGATAAAGAGACGTATGAACGAGCTGGTCTCGTAGGTAAACCTCATGGTGTCAAAGGGGCACGAGGATTACAACCTAGGTGGAGTGAGTCGATTTGATTGATTTAGAATTCAATAGAGCTAAATGCGTTGAAGTTGTTGAGTACGATCTTCGCAGCCCATCCGCATTGCATGGAAAGAAAGGGTTCGACAGGCTACTATATGCTTGTAAGAATGCATTAAATGCACCGATGACCTGGCTTTTCTGCAATCTGTCCAAAGGTATGCTTTCCTTCTTCACCCTTGATTGACTGAGCTACTGCTGACCTATGTCTAGCGCCGCTTAACCCAGACCCTATAGCCCAATACCACCCAACTAAGTATACGTCAAAGCCAGGACTTGTCCAGAATATGGCGATGAAGATTCCTCCGTTGGGGGTTTCTCCGGCAATCCTTGCTGATCAAAGTCGACAAGAACTGAGTGAGTATGCTACCGAGGTTTACGAATGGATCTCTCTTGTCCGACTGGAGAGTCCTCGGGTGAAGCTTGGCGATAAGATTGACCCTTACCTATCCACCTACGCCATACCAGGCAATCCATCCGAGAGCACCGACGATCGGCTGTGTAAGATTAGTTGGCAGGGATTCATACCGCCAAGCTGGGCAGCAAATACCCTAGCGGAGTTGATCAGAGCCCTCCCACCAAAAGCATGGTTCTCATTCAGCACCACGCCATTCACTCGGGGTGTCATGGGGCTTGGCGCAGATTGTACGATTATGCGGCCACCGAGCAGCCCGGGAGAGTATGTTCTCTGGGATATCAAGGGGCACGAATGAGCAAGCGTGTTGGTTTGTGATCGTAACCCGGCTATATATCTCTTATGATGGTCAGTCTTGACGGGGTCGGACGTTGCGGTCCGCGAGGTTTTCGTCGGCGATTGCATCTTGGACAAGCTGTCTAAGCGCAGCCTGACCCTCTTCACTGTGAAAATCCTCACGCTGGGCCAACTCCTCTATTCTTCTCCTAAACTCGGGGTCGACTTCGCTCTCGTTATCTTCGGCGGGACTGATGGTGCTAACAGAAATGTTGACCCCTTCAGGCAAAGGTGGTACATCGCTTCCATTTTGTAGAAGCTCGCCATTAACCCCGTTTGAAAGGCCACTAGCCTGCTCTGCTTCTTTGATCCTGAGATACTCAGCAACTTCTGGGAAGTCGCCTTCCTCGGCGATCTTTCGGCGGGCGCTGTAACCGTCAGACCCTTTGATCATGAGCTCAGCGCCGAGTTCTTCAACGAGGACTTTAGCAGCATCAACTGTCTCGACAACAAACAAGGCGGTCTCCTCGTCTTCATCGCGCAAGTTAACATCGACCTTGAACTCTTGGACAAGAGCACGTAAAAGATCCAAGTGGTTATAGCTAGCGGCGGCGTGGATCAGAGAATAGCCGTGCTCGTCTTGCTGGGCGGCTAGGGCCGGATTTTCGCGAAGGAGGGGCAGAAGGGCCGGGCTATTGTCAGCGGCGAGAAGGAAAGGATTGGCAGGCATAATGATAGTCCTCAGAAACCCTGGGGCTTCTATCTTTGTGTGTCGGTGTGTGAGTCAACGTAGGGGCGCTGTCCAACAAGATGACGTCTGTAACGTAGATATTAGGAGCTCGGGTTTGTAAATACCTGTAGGAGCAAACACATTCTGTTTTTTTTTTTTTTTTTGGAGGGGTATGTATGCCGTGTGACGCATCGTCAAAGTACCCCGCCAAAACAAGGTAGAGGGGTGGTTGTTATAGGGCATTTTAGTTTGTTGATCAGCAGGGATGACAGAGAACTATTACCTTGTTAGGATTAGTTTGATGTTAGTAATCAGCAACCTCGCCCTACTTGACGTAGTAGGTAATACCTTATAGGTAACCTACCTAGGTAAGCTTCATGTAGCTTCAGATCATTCTATTCCCCTACCATTCTTTTTTTGTTTGCACGAAATTGGAAATTGCTACTTACTTAGATATCAGGTAGCTTTGGGTGGGCAACTACCTAGGTAGCATCAGCAGGTATTACCTAGGCTATACCTACTACTTGTACCAGTTAGGTACTATGAGTCTGGGTAGCTGCTCAACTGTGGAGTGAGTCATGCGGGCAGCTCGAAGCTCCCTATCTAGGTAATCAAAAAGTTGTGATTGTTTCCAGATTCATGTTTGCCCCAACCCTCACTGTCGATGTCTACCTCTTACATGCACCACATCACCACATTGTGTACCGTTGCGTTTTGCACAAACCGCAGAAGGCCAGACAATACAATTTTTCATTCTCCTCTCTTTTTTTTTGGCTCGCACTGCCCAAACATCCTGAGAGATTAAAAGGCCAAAAGTTGGACATGTGCATTGAACTCTCTACCTAATCTCTCCTCGCCCTATCTCATCTATCTCATCTCGAGTTTTTCCCATCCCAGTTAATCCAGACCATCTTCCCCACATAAACACACCATTCCCAGTAGTGAGGGCGATTAACCGGCTGACGTGCTACTACGCTCACAGCTCTTTTCTTCGTTCCGCATCCATCGCATCTGGCGCTGCTATTAGATTCAGCGTTGTTGGAGGATCGACTATTCACCACACTTTCCTAGTCTTGCGACTCAGGTTACCGTCTGGCGCCGTTCGTTTCTCTGCTTGTTCGTACCGCGGTCATCAACCCACCATGGATCTTTCCAAGGCCCCTTATTGTGAGCAGGATCCTCGGCTGAACTCGCAGCTTGTTAATGCTCTGAACGGCGGGACCAACAAAGCAAAGGGTGGATTCAAAGTCAAAAAGACAACTTTCAAAATCGCCGGGTCACCAGACAATATCAGTGTCGATTCGTGGCGCTTTCAAGACTGGGATTATAAGAAACCCAATCTACCTACTTATGCACGTGGTCTGTTCACCACTAGGAATCGCCGTAACGACCATGAGATCGCCGTAAGAGGTTACGATAAATTCTTCAACGTCGATGAGGTTTCAGACACCAAGTGGGACAACATCAGACGCAAGACATGTGGTCCTTACGAGCTCACTCTAAAAGAGAACGGTTGTATCATCTTTATCAGCGGTCTGGAGGATGAGACTCTGCTTGTCTGCAGTAAACATTCAACGGGCGACCGGAGTGATGTCGAGGTGAGCCATGCCAGTGCCGGCGAGAGATGGGTGGACAAACAGTTGGCCACCATTGGAAAGACAAGAGAAGAGTTTGCTCGAGAGCTGCGCCGTAGAAATATCACAGCAGTTGCTGAACTGTGCGACGATGACTTCGAGGAACACATTCTGGCCTACGGGCCTGACAAAGCTGGCTTATATCTCCACGGCATCAACATCAACATTCCCGAGTTCATGACATATCCAAGCGGACTAGTCCAGCAGTTTGCAGATGAGTGGGGTTTCCGAAAGGTTGGGCTGACATCTTTTGGCGATGTTGATACCGTCAAGAACTTCTTAGAGCAGGTCGCTGAATCTGGTGCACATGAGGGTCGAGATGTTGAAGGCTTCGTCATCCGCTGTAAAGCATCATCCGGTGTAGAACAGACACAATACAACGACTGGTTCTTCAAATATAAGTTTGAAGAGCCGTACTTGTTGTACCGACAATGGCGCGAATGCACTAAATCTCTCATTGCTGGAAAGCCACCCAAGTTCAAAAAGCACGCTAAGATCACCGAGGAGTATTTACTTTATGCCCGTCAAAGGTTGGCCAAAGACCCGAAATTAAGCAAGCTTTACAACCAGAATCATGGCATCATCTCCCTCCGAGACGAGTTTCTTGCGCATAAGAATTTGAAAGGATCTGATGCCGCAAATCTTGAGAATGTACTCGGAAAGGAGACGGAAAGCGTGTCGGGAAATGTTGTTCTTGTACCGATTGCAACGATTGGATGCGGGAAAACTACTGTTGCTGTAGCCCTAACTCACCTATTTGGTTGGGGTGTCGTTCAAAATGACAATATTCAAGGCAAGGGCCGTCCCGCGAGGTTGGTACAGGCCGTTATGTCGCTTTTGATGGAATCTCCGGTTGTTATTGCTGATCGGAATAACTCCGAGCGGCGAGAGCGCGAACAAATAATTAAGGATGTTCTCATCCAGCACAAGAACGCCAGACTCGTCGCGCTCAATTTTGCTCATGGCGATATCGATGAAGTCAGAAGGGTTACAAGGGAGCGGGTACTAAAACGTGGCGATAACCATCAGACTATTCAAGCCGCTTCGGATGAGAATAAGGTTATTGGCATCATGGAGAACTTCATATCCAGATTTCAGCCTTGTGATCCGGAGAATATGCCTGACAATGGCTTCGACTTTATTATCGACCTCGACCCCGCTCAGGGAAGTCGTGTTAATGTCGAGAAAGTAGTCACTGAGCTTCATAGAAGATATCCATTGCTGATTCCGAACTTGCCAAGCGCGGAAGATATGGATGATGCCGTCAAGCGTGCCATTGAAGAATATTCGCCTAATGTAAAGCACAAAATACCTGACCGCACGGGCAAGAAGGAACAAAAGAGATCAGAGGTTCAGCAGCCTCAGGAACCTAAGAGAAAGAAGCCGCTCGAGTATATGTCTATCTCGGTACCTGCTAAGGAGGTTAACGTAGCACTCGAGTCAGCCTTCAAGGGTGTTGATCCACAATTGCAGCGGTTCTACAAGCAGCTCCAGCAGACTCGACGCATCCAGCCACTTTTCCACATCACACTCATGCACAAGGCCACGGCCAAGCAGCATCCTGAGCTGTGGCAGCGCTACACTGCCCTCGAAGCTGAGAGCCAATCCGTGGGTGGTAAGGTCGGCGAATGCGAAGTTATGCTCGAGCGCGTTGTGTTCGACGATCGCATAATGGCTATTGTGGTGCGGCTGCTAGATCAAGAAGGCAAATGGACTTGCGTCAACAGGGTCGCACATATCACAGTGGGAACGCGTGATGATGGTGTCAAACCTAAAGAGAGCAACGATCTATTGGCACGATGGCTCGATGTCGGAAGCGGGGGCGATACCGGTATTGGTGAACGGGTCTTCGAGGGCAAACCGACGTTGAAGGGTACTGTTCGTGGCGTGCTGTCTAGATAGGATCAAGATGGGCCACGTCAAAATCACAATCGGCGTTTCGGAGGAAAAGGGGCTCGGAAAGGAAGAGGCGCTCGCTAAGGATTTCGGAGACCTCAGGGAATGGTGTGGTAGCTGCTGGTGAAACGGCATTAGCTGCTATCACATATCATATTCGCCCCGATGCCTTCGTGTAAAAGATTAAGTAGATAAAAATACCATCTATTACTCCTAGTTATATTTAAACCACTCTCAGTCGTTACCCTGTCGAGTGTCATGTTCTGATTATGCTATTACGTTTTTACGAATTTGTGGGACAGATGCCTCCTACAGCACACATGCGCACTCTTTATCTAGCAAACGTTCGATCCGCCGCCCGTTTTATAGAGTCCATCACATATGAGTATCAATAAAACTATCCATGAAACCTAAGGCAAGTAGAAATTAGAAAACACGAGAACGGCGAATATAGGTCTCCAAAACCACTAGCTTCAAGGGAAGGGAGAAGTAATATTACCTCGCTCCAACGAAGTAAAATACCACAACCTAGGGTCTAGGGCATAACGTCGACTTTAATATAGCAAAGCAAGCTGCATAGATGCGTATTTAAACAAGTATACCTATATACCTTTTTATAGATTTCACTCTCAGCTTATTAACGCATTCCTCCTGTTTTTACTACGTTAACTATACTATAATAGATGCTATTTTATATAGGTAAGGTATTCGTAATTTCAGTGAAAGCACTCCATTGTTTCCAAGCTTCACCACTTTTGATTGTCCATCTTGCCCTCCTGACTCCCTCCTTCCAGCGTCCGTTTCCGGGTCCTCTCTCCTTGATGACCTTGCCGTCGTCGCCAGGGCCCATGGCACTCGTGTCAGCCTCGCAGATACCGGACACAACCAACAGGGCCGCCGTGTTCATGAGCACAAACTCGAGAATGGGGTCGTCGTCGGGCATCTCATTCTGCAAGATCTTACGCAGGATTTCTGCGTTTTCATGAGGTTCCTTGCCAGGGGATACAGTGTCGAGTGGGTGTGGTCTAAGCCCGAAGTCCTTAGGCTCGATTAAGAAATGTTCGACCTGCACACTATCATTGCCGTTTCCTACTAGTTGCCAGCAAAGAGTAGGACCGGCGCACGAGATCTCATCAAGCTGCTCTTGACCACAGACAACTAGCCCTTTCTTGGCACCAGCCAGCCGTAGAGCCTCGGCAAAGACGGAACCAAGGTCATCGCGCGCAACGCCCAACATGCGTGCTTCAATGGCTTCGTCGAGGGGATTGCTCAGGGGTCCTAAGAGATTGAAGATGGTGCGCCATCCGAGCTCTTTACGGATAGATGCGACATGCCTCATGCCCGGGTGGAAGACGGGAGCGAAGAGGAAGGCGTAATTAGTGGACTGGTAGACGGTAGAGATAGTATCGGGTGTAATGCGAGCAAGTTGGGCGGGCTTTGGTTGCATGTTCATGAGTAAGTCGGCAGAGCCGGATCTAGACGTCGACGCACGGTTACCATGCTTCGCAAGGAGTAGCAAAGACGAGCCCAGAATGGAAGATGTAGTGGAGATATTGAATGTGTGGTGAGAGTCGCCTCCTGTGCCAACAATGTCGCACTATAGACTAGGTCAGTATCACATCCTCAGGTTCGCATCCCCAGGCTTGTATTCAAAGCTCCCGCCGGCCCTCCCTCTTGGCCGGCTTCACGCTTTCGAGGGAAACTCACCAACCCGCCTAGGTAGTTTCCCTCAGGCCGCCTCGCCTTCGATATGACATTCTCCAGGCCTTGAAAGTCAATCCGTGCGGCATGGCGGCGCATTGCAGCCGAAGCCTCAGCCAAAACATCAGCACGACGGTCCCAGCCGGTGAAATGCAGAGCTGTCAATAGTGAGCCCGTCTGAACGGGGCTGAGCTTGTTCACGAAAATGAGTGAGATGGCCTCGGCAATCTCGCGGGCCGTCACCTTCTCCTTTTCAGGATCTGGCCATAGGCGCTGTAGCAAGGGGCGAATATCGACCAGAGCTTGCTCGTCTTGCGCCGGAAAGGACATGTCGTAGAGCTGTGGATTCTCAAGAGCTTAGAAAATGCGAACTAAAGTTGAAAGGAATCGTAAGAACATCAGAGGATTATTAAATTGGCCTAGGATCATGGGAATTGCAGCCTGCAGACCCATTACCTAGGTACTTGCTACAGTGACTCAGGCAGTAGAGAGCAACGCCAGAACGTCGTGATCTCGCTGCCCCGCCATCACTGTCATTCCGATGGAGGGGCAGGGGCAAGGGCAGGGGTCGAGCTGCTGCAGGGGCCCTTATCAAGCAAAGAACTGTACCTAATGTACTTAGTACCTAAGAATTGTAGTTATCAATTAGGGCGGTGAGACACGGCAGGTCCGCTGGGAGAGACAGGAACTTCCGACCTCCGACCGCCGACAGCCCGACCCGGATTCTATCTTGGCACCATACTACGCTGTGGTCGGAAGCCAGCTCGCTGTCCAATTAATTTTCGTCTAAGCTTTTTTTGCGACGGGTCCATTACCCCGATCAACTTACCGACGCCAACGACAACGACAATACAAGGGTTGAGGGAGAGGAGGCCAAGAAAAAAAGGAAAAATAAAGGAGAAAGAGAAAGAGAAAGAGAAAGGGAGCGCTAGTTAAGAAGCACAGAATCGCCCCTCATGCCGCTGAGGCTCAATTGCTCTACGCGTAGCAGCGTAGGGCGAGCTCTCCAACGAACGACGAAGAGCTCGCCGAGAGTACGAGTCATAATTCCTCAAAACGCGACGAGAGCCGCTTCAAGGCAGTATGCAACAGCAGCTTCACCAGTACCTCTCGCCGGCCTAAGACTACCCGACGACTATATCCCCCCAACTCAGCCCCCAAGCGCCCGACGGCCCGAGCTGAGAAAGGCCCAGCTTCTCCGCTCGTACACAGCAATGCTGCGATCGACCCCTTTGATGCTCTTCTTCCAACATAACAACCTCACCGCTGTAGAATGGGCCGCTGTGCGACGAGAGCTGCGTGCTGCCCTCGCAGACGTCCCAGCTCCCGTTCCTGGTCCTGATGGTACCGTCCCCGTCGATGTCGCCTCCGGCATTGAGCTCCAGGTGATACGCACGCGCATATTCAACGTCGCCTGCAAAATTGTCGAGTACTTCAAATCCGAGGACCAAGTTGAAAAGTCGAACGCATACACACATGACTTATCTAAGACAGCTTACGAAGCAATCAAAGGGGCTAAGATTGATGAGTCGTCCATATACGCACAGATCAACCCTTTGATCATAGGGCCTGTTGCCACCGTCACTTTCCCCTCGGTTTCACCTGCACATTTGGCAGCTGTGCTCAGGGTCCTCGCACCATCTCCTCCCGCTTTCCCTGCTCCGACGCGGAAGAAGAACCCAGGGTACCACGATCCTATTGCGCAGAGCGGATTTCAGAAATTAATTCTCGTCGGAGGGAGGATAGAGGGCAAGGCTTTTGACAATGACGGAGTCAAATGGGTTGGTGGCATTGAGGGCGGCCTGGATGGACTGCGGGCACAGCTTGTTTCCCTGTTACAAAACGCTGGCCTCGGTCTCACGACGGCTTTGGAGGGTCATAGCAAGGGGTTATGGCTAGCTCTTGAAGGGAGACGGACACAGTTAGAAGAAGAATCTAACGGCGGCAAGAAGGAAGGCGAGGCAGGGAGCGAAACCAGCGTCTAGGAGGCGTGTACTATTTATGTATGTGCTATATAGAATCATGTATAATACCTACTATACCTAGAACCACGATAAGACGCTCGCGGCATACCTAGTTCACCTAAATCATGCTTTGAAAACGGAACAAGATAAACATGTTAATGACCTCTCAAACAAATATGCGGCCGTCCGTTAATAGCCTACCTTTTGCATAATATCAGGGGTAATAGTACCCCATGCTACTGTACGTCAGTGATTTGGGCATTTCGAGTTACCTACGTACCTACCTACATACTACTCAGTACTGTAGGCAAGTATATCTGGGCACTGTCTGGATGTCAAAAATGCGCTAAAACGGACCCTGCATATCACTAAATCGAGAGGCTACAGCCGGCTATAACCCCTGCAAGTGTTCGCGCCAAGCTCAGGTCCAGCTGCTTCGCTCTTTAATTATACTATGTAATAATTAATGCACGTCACATTTCTCAACTCCGAGCTGAGAGCTCTCGCGACAACTGTCAACGACATTCCCCCATCCTCGTCCATCTAGCACCCTGTTTCGCAGGAAGCCTAGCATTTTCGCCGACGAGAATTCATTACTACACGGCTGGTACTTCGTCAAGCGATTCCTACTGCTTACACAAGGTCCCGTGAGCAAATAGCCATAAGGACCGGAGCTATTCAACCATACGAGCAACGGCTTCGCGAGACCTGACGAGCCGAAATCTCACCATGGATTTCGCGCCATATCAGAGCTCGCCGCCTGAACATAATCGGCCGTTCTCCCCCCCGGTTGGCGAAGGCACCACCTCACCCCGCGCGTCGCTCGACCACAGGCGATCCTTCAGCCCGTCCCAGCGCAACTTCGCCGCATACTCTCCCCCGCCACTACAACATCCGCAACCCCAACGTTCGTGGCGCGCTGGATACGCTTCTGAAGATGGGTTTGGCAACGGCATGGGCGCCGCGGCCGGAGGCATAGGATTGGGCGGCAACGGAGAGTTCGTCAGCGAGTTCGACACCAGTCTGGGCATCCGGCTGGACTATGAGGCTGTGCTCGCTTATATCGGGCTGCCACCACTTGGCGCAATCATATTGTTGATCCTAGAGAGGAAGAGCGATTATGTTAGGTAAGTACGGCTCGGAATCATCCGATTTATGGACTGCACACGGACGTGTTGTTATCCTTACCTGTTTCACACTCCAATCAGTGGGGTGAGTGAGTGAGATGTGCTTGAATCTTGAAGCTAATGCCACACCCCTAGATTTCACGCTTGGCAGTCTAGTCTCCTCTTCACTGTCCTATTTGTTGTTCATCTCCTGTTCTCTTGGTCGACATTCCTTAGTTGGCTCATCGTGCTCGGAGATCTTGCTCTAATGGGGTTCCTCGCACTTCATGCGTACCGGGATGCCGATACACTCGATAGGTGAGAATTTTGTCATCTATGTCACAATATTACAGATGCAAAGGCTAACTCGTCCCACAGATTCGAAATCCCCATTTTTGGAAGCATAGCAAGCCGTATACTCGATGATGAGTAGGGATTTATGAATGCAGTAGATTGATTAGGGACGAGATGCTGCATAAGATTTACACGAGCTCTTATTACGCAGTCAGACATTCAAGAGCTATTAATTTCATGAATGGTATAATGATAATATGGAGATGTATATACCCCAATAATATCAGCGTATGTTGATACATATATTAATATGGCAACTCCTTCGCTATAGTGCTAGCTTAGGCATGAATTCCGTCTTTTTACGTCTAATAGATACGTCAATGACCTCCTACACGCGATAAGTCCCGGCCGCTAATATAAGCAGGCCCAAGGATCTAGGGACCAAAAGCTAAGTAAGTATCAACCAAGAGAGCAGTCAAAGTATTAGTAGTGTAGATGGACATGGATGGTTTCGGGGATCCTAAGCTATTCTTTCATATTGGAGGATTATCTCAGTGGTATTCCTGAAGGATGTTGTCTAATTCGCGGCTCAACATGACATAAACTTTAATAAGTAATGGATATGAAACGAAACATTGGGCCCTCACTGATGCATAATATCGCAGAAGACGCCAAAATTTAAAACGTGCTGCTATCTTGAGGGTTATCTGGATGGTATTTTCGTTGTTTTTTTTTTCGACGTCACTTACCAAAAAGAAATAATTGTGTTATACAGTAACAGTAAATAATCGGGTGGCGATTCAATACTCGTAGAGGTAGCACTTAAAATACGAGAGCTAGATACAAGTACTAGTAATTTAACCTGGAGCATACCTAGCTATTTACATACATCAGATCAGCTAATAAATACTAGATCGCCAAGTCTATCACAACCGATCCGACGGTGGTGTAACCAAGTCTATGCCACACGAAGGACCAACTTAAGCGCACAATAATACCCAAGATTGCCAATGTTATTTATTTGTATCTTCCCATACACAAGTTAATAGTGCATGTGTCTAGCACAGATTATATAGTCACAAGCAAGATGCAACTTCATAAAAACGGGGATGGCTTTAAACAAACAGGGGGGGAAGGCCGATTTTGGGTTGCGCTGATAAATGCTACAGATAGTGGAATGACAGGAAACCGTCATATCCACCCTATAGAGTAGACCTATTAGGCGTCGTCTATATAATCGGATTATCCCATCGATTGGATCTAGGAGGGCTTGTGGCAAATCGGCCAATACAATTTATGGCTAACGACCCCTTTCTACCCACCTGCTATGTGACTGCGTAAGGGACTATCTATTCACTCTAAGACATGTCACCTGGCATCGAGATTATGGACGATGCCTTTCATCAGAAAAGCTGTTATTACTCGCATTTTACTAGGACTGTTCGACGACTTTGTGTATGATACATTTTATGTTTCCGCAAGTCCGCACATAGTGAAGTAAATGTCGTAAATGTTGGGTTACCCTGTTGAGCTATGCTTGAGAAAGCGTACTGTGCTTTTCTGAAGTTGAGACATTACTAGGTTATTTTTTTCAGAAGGTATTCATACAGAAACCATCCCTATAGTTATCCTATTTAAAAAAATACAATACTTCAACTCATCACCTAGTTATCACACATATTCCTGTAGCCCAGCACTAGACTCCTCTTTGCCATACGTAATAAATCTGAGACCCAGTTATCCAGCCCTCACTTGAAGCACGACAGGTACAGGTAGAGAAATAGCCGGCTTCGGCTTCGGCTGGGTTAGGTAACTTAGTGCATCTAGCCTAGGTATCATCCCGCCTTGTTTTCTTGGATCTCAAACGGGTATTGGGCCCTTGGAGATAATGTACAAATTCAATATACACTCCATGCCCTTAGTCGAATCCTAGTTGTGATTTATATTTAGACCGTCCAAATAATAAGAAAGAGGCTAGACACCGATATTTGAGAAATGATTCACACATATCACATCCGCAAAATGTTTGTTGATCCCAACTTAAGTCTTATATTCGTCTTGGAGCCTTTAAAACCCAAAGGCCTTATACAAAATCGAATGCTGACTATATACCCTAAAGAACCCAATCCTGGTAGGATTCCCAATTTTCTTCCAAATGTGCTCGACACTGCGTAAGTTGGTCTCGTACGATTATAGTCAACGTCTAGTCTAACGGGTGAATCCCGCCCTGTGGAGATGTGAAAACTTAGGCGGCAGATAAATAAGACATTTTCGGCAAGATGTGCTGAGCGCACGGGTGTTTGAACAAATGCCGCTAAGGCACCGATATCGAGCAATGGTACCCAACCGGACCTTCAAGCCCAACAAGCGAAGAGAATATTTCCTATTCTAAGCTGGAGGATAATAGTATGTGGCTCCCATTTTAACCCTGTTCTAATGCGTATTCGAAGTTGGTTCAATATACTCTGAGTCTTGCTTAACTAGCTTCTTACACGATAGAGGAGGTGAAATAATTTTTGACCACGGGGAAGATAGACAAGCGGGTGACAGCGCGAAGGGAGCATCTCTATTAAGCCTTAGACGACGTGACCACAACTATTATTTGGTCAAATATGTTACATCTAACACAGAGATAGAGTGGTTGAAAGAATAGAGAAGAGAAGAAAAACAAAAATAAAAAAAAAGGAACAAATGGCTGGAATATAATTCTCCGTATCATATAAATGGAGACTTCCAGCTAAGAATCTGCATGTCTGGCCTGCAAAGCAACAATGTCCACAGCATACAAGTGGATGGATGGCCTTCGTCCTGTTGTTATTATCCACATAGGTTAGTCTACCTAGTCTATAGGACTGTCCTGGCAAAAAGAACCGGCGGTGTGGTCTATAAAACCCAGGCACCATTATCAACCAGCCTATATGGCGTTGCCAGTATCTGAATTGATTACCTCTTTTGGATCCAACTCGAAATTGTATTGGATGAGTCAAGAAAGAAATAGGGCCAGTAGCTTTTAAGTAGGCGGTCAAAGTTCCGATGACATGCATCTTTCCCCGTTCTATACATAACTCAAAGACCCTGCGGGCACACCCATGCTTATACGGGTTCTAGATTAAGCAACCTTGAGGCTGATATTATTCAGCATATTTGAGCAAATTACATATACTGGCCGATAATGCTCGGCCCATAGATGCATTATCTATGGGCTATAGCTGCATGGGTACTTGGTGTCTTGACGCAATACACCAGAAGCATCTAATCACCGTCCTCACCTCCCTGCACTCGAATCTACGTGTGCGATTAAAGTGCTTGAATATGACGGAATTCCTTTCTATTTATATTATTTTGTGTAGCTAATGACGTGCATGTTGCTACCAAGTCGTGTACAAAGCTGGTCAATCCGTATTTCTTTATGAACCAAGTGGCTAAAATGTAAATTCCTCAATTCCACGAAACAAGAAACATGGTACCAGGCGTTACACCCTACCAGAAATACACGTGTGAGACCCAAAGACAATACGGTTGTTGGTATCAAACTCCAAGAGTCGGTCTTGCCAAGGCGCCAGCATCTCACCACCATCTCTCATTACGCAATCCGACAGATGAAAACATACTATTGGCTGGCCCCATCGGCTTCGTAGAGGAGGACATTGCGGGCGGATACTTTCAGGGATTCCATTTTTCCGGCAGCGAGGTGACTGTAACATAAACAGACCGGTTTCGGACGTGAAAGCTCAGGAACAGATTGTGACATCTAATCTACAAGATGGGTATACGCCATCGACAATGAAAAGCGCGATTCACAGAGTGCCAAACAAATAACATATTATGAAAACACACTAAACGGGCGACGGATATTTGTCAGATAGCTAGACGGGCAATTTCGTGCTTGCTGTATAGTGGGCAAAGCTCGTTTCCGAGATTCCTCCAAGTGACCTGATCCGTCAGGCAGTTGTTCACTGGTCTGGTGTTTATTGTGGCGTCCGTGACTGGCGGTGTGCGAAAAAGTAATGTTGGTGAGATCGGGCAAAATATAGCCGAAACCAATGGAGCCTTTCACCCTTCACCATTAACATCAATCAAACTAGTATGCTGGCCATTTTGATTGATATGAGTCTATGGCCGTACTCGAAACTAGTTGACTCGATGCTGGCGGTGGGTTGGCGGGTCCGAAGCCACGTTGGTATTGAACTACCTAGTTCTCATTCATGCGACGATAACTTGACTGCTATTAGCTGGGAAAGTTAGATACATATCATAAACCGCGAGCTTTGCGCAACAATAGAGAGTACCTAGGTAACGACACTAACCCCAATGTTAGCGTCTGGGGGAATACTAGTGTGATTTGATACAATGATTGACATCCGACTCAAGCGGCCCATACTAATGACGGGAATTCTATATGGTATCAGTAATTGGTAGGATGGCGCGATAGCGCAACGTTTTACCTAGGAGGGAGAGGTCATAATGTCCAAGCGGTACCGGCGCTGTTCGTCGTTGGTACACGGCATTATCAATGCAAAACTCACGTCGTAATCGCCCAGGGATAGTGACAAAGATCAATGCCGGGTAGGGGTCAGATTGTATAAGCTGTCCTCGAGAGTCGCTAAGATTTATGCTCATTCTTCTGCACCCAGAACCACGGACATATATATATATATATATATATATATATCAAGAGTTAGCCTACCCTTGCCTGGCCAAGTATACAACCTACCACACACTCAACTCCATGGTCATTGACCTGTTTATGAGAAGTTTTCTCTTGCAATATCATACCTAGATACTCCCCGAGCACTTTATCGGATTTGATATCATCTCACGGCCTGCAAGAATTTCTGCAAATTTAGGCGAGACCATGGCCACCCAACACGAACTTCTGCTAGGTACAGGACCTGGGCTTACCGCAAACACCGGAAAGACGACAGTCACGGTTTCAACGCAGATGATCGAGACTCCAAAGACTGTCCGAGAAGAGGCCCAAGATCTGTTGGTTACCTCACCTTATACTGAAAGGGAACATCTGCTGGATCTGAAGAGTCTCAACACAGAGAATGAGATCCTTGCGCAGGCGCTAGTTCACTTGAAGTGTCTCCGGCCCGACTATGCCACTGCCCCATATATCGACACTTTCAACTGGGGAGATGTTATAGAACAGGTGAAACGGCTAGCACAGCAAAAGGAATACAGTTGGAAAGGAAGCTCGTTTTTCGTGGTAGCGTTCCGGTCCCAAATCCCACCGACGACGGTGTACGAGGACTTGGGAATCTTGGACAAGGCAGCGCATGCAGAAGCAACGGCGAGTGGCGGATTTCTCAAGTAGGCGACTCTCTGCGCCGCCGATGCACGTCATGCACTGACAAGACTAGGTACTGGTTTGGAAGCCCTGATAAGGACGGTAAAAATCTGGCAACGTGCGTGTGGAGATCACAAGAAGACGCAAGAAAAGGAGGCATCGGTCCCGCGCATCGACGGGCAGCCGGGGCAGCTCGGAACCTGTATTCCCATTGGAAGATTGACCGGCATAGGCTTATCATCCGCGACAATGTGGAAAGCTGGGAGATCACCGACTGGGCGTGACGAGTCGGTAGGGTAGCATTAGGTCAGGCTACTGCATGCGAGTAGAGCGGGCTATCGTCACAGTAGTTTGATAGAGGGTCCAAAGCCAGCCAGGTAGATAGAGGTTCGCCAGCGGGCGGTGGCGAATGAGAGGAGGGCTCCCGGTATCCATGTTGGATGTTCATGGGGACTTAATCGACCAGGGTTGTACGAAAGACGCGAATTCGTCACACTGGCGCATGGATTTTGCTGGCAGGCTTTGTAGGTAGAGTAGATCCTCCTTTGGGCGCAGGGTATGTACTTAGGATAGAGAGAGAGAGAGCGCGAAAGCGAGTACCATCAGGCGTTTAATTGCCAGGAGGCACAGATGAGACGGAGTCATAATAGAAATGGATCGAAATCCGGAAGATCTTGCTCCCTCTGCCCAATGCAGGGCGATCCCCTAGTAAGCCGGGCCAGACTGGCTGGCATATACTGCTAGCGTAGCGCTGCGCTGCGGTGAGAGTGATGGAGAGTGAGTGGCGGGAGAGGAGAGGAGAGAGAGGGGGAGGGAGAATGGAGACGACAGCGCTGGCTGTAGTAGTAGTAGTAGTCTCTTGTCTGTTTGGCGAAGTATATACTTCTACCTAGGTAGTTAAGAGGCAGGGGAACAACAGTGCCTACATATGTAGATGGATACCTACTTGGATACGCAGATACCTGGATGCCTAACTGACGGGACGAGGAACAGGGCGAAGGACCAACAGTACCTGGGGCCAGCCGGGTCTGGCGGAGGAGTGTTGCGGAGGGAGCTAATCAGGGGCCTGTCTTGGTGCTCGTGGCAGTCCCGGAAGGCCTCGTAGTCCCATTCGTCAGCTGCGTGGTGACCGGAGGCTTGAGCACGCGCGCTGAGCTCGACGACATGGCGATATTTGGCTGAATTGGAAGCGTACCACGGCGGCGAAGATCACATATAAAGATGAGACGACGTCAAGATGAGGCTCTTTCAGAAACAGTCTGTTAGTGGCCTAAATGACATGGAAGATGACAACACCCCCCGAGCTTTGCTCTGGCGTGGGGGTTCAAGAGTGGGATTTATTGGCTTCGCTGTTTGGATGAACGCCTCTGCCAGTGCCAGTGCCAGACGAGAGCTTCCCGGAAAGGGGGCGCTTCTTTTTACCGTGTGTCTAGCACGCAGGTACCTAGGCCAAAAAAAAAGAGAAGATAATTATCTCTTGGTTAGATTGAGCATCTCTCTTGAAGAGAATAAGGGCTGACGCCTAAACTGTGATGCTGTAGATGCTATGGAGATAATAGAGCCATCATCAATCAGCAGCGGCTTAAAGCAATAGGCATGTATGTACCTACCTAGAGCATGCCCCAAATATGCGTAGAAAGGCTTCTATTTAGGTACCTAGGTAGCTGCACTATCCTGCGTATAGAAATCTGCTTATCACATTAAATCAGGTACGTACGTAATTATCCCCACTATTACCTACCCACTCTTCCTCTCTAGAACAGGATATGTGCCTACCTACTAAGTAGGTAGGCACGATTCTGCCACTTTTCTCCGCCTCTCTTCTCTTCCCTCCCCCACACACACACAATTTCACGCCGAAACCACAAAATTTCATGAGACGCCAGCGAGCGCGTGCTTCAGCTTTGCGATCGTTTGTCATCAACCGAGTGCAAGCCACACCGCCATCCTGAACACCTCTCTACCGCCGGAACAATGGCCGACTTATTAAAAGATGCACCGTTGAAGACGGTCCAGGTGGAAGCTTTGGTTCGTCCAACCGTCTATACCCCTCCTCGTACCCCTCCTCCGCCGCAACTGCGACCTCTTTCTTGATGTAACCGCCACTGACTGTGATGTCCTGCGTAGGTTGTCATGAAAATTGTCAAACACTGCTCTGCCAGCTTCCCGACCACAGCTACGGGATCCATCGTTGGTATGGACCAGGACGGGGTCCTAGACATTACGAATTCGTTCCCTTTCCCCACCGCCGATGTTGCCAACGTCGAAGGCAGCCACCAGAACGACGCCTCTGCGCTGGCCGCGGCCGCACCTCGCGCAAAGGCAAATATTGCCTATCAGAACGAGATGATCCGACACCTCAAGGAGGTAAACGTGGATGCCAACAATGTCGGCTGGTACACTAGCGCTACAATGGGCAACTTCGTCAATCTCGGCTTCATCGAGAACCAATATCACTACCAACGTGAAAACGACAAGACAGTAGCCCTGGTTCACGATGTGAGCCGGAGCTCACAGGGCGCTCTGAGCCTCCGCGCCTTCAAACTGACTCCTACCTTCATGGCCGCATATAAGGAGGGCAAGTTCACTACAGAAAGGTTCGACCCGACCGCCAGCTCTCAGGGAGATACAATGCTGACACATAGTAGCCTACAAAAATCAAAACTATCCTTCAGGGATGTCTTCACCGAATTCCCAGTCAACTTGCATAACTCACACCTTCTGACCTCTTTCCTCCACCAAATACCCGCGAAGCCAACAGCTGATGATGTGACCATGCCTACATCGCTGGCTGACCTCCAAAGCAATTCTATGCCGATGCCTCTTCATCCTTCAGCCGATACTCTCGACCTCTCGATAGATCCCTTCTTGGAGAAGACATGCGACCTACTACTTGACAGCATAGAGTCACACTATACCGAACTTAACAATTACCAATACTATCAGAGACAGTTGGCGCGGGAGCAAACCAAGATCACGGCATGGCAAACAAAGCGTAAAGCAGAGAATGCGGCGCGTGTTGCGGCCAAGCAGCAGCCTCTACCTGAGGATGAATGGCAGCGCATCTTCAAGCTACCACAAGAGCCTAGCCGGCTCGAGGGCATGTTGAATGCCAAACAGGTAGAGCAGTACAGCAAACAGGTAGATGGATTCACGGCGTGTGTCAGCGCTAAGATGTTTGCTGTTCGGGGCAACCTTCTGCCGGAATGAGGACGTGGATTGGGAAAGAGAGGATGATGTTTCCGTAGGCATGCATCTGGCACGGCGTTTGGCGATTGGGCGCTCTTTTGGGTTCTATAGAACAACAGCAGTCATACTGGGCAAAACATCTTCGTGGTGGCACCCTTTCATGGAGCCTGGTACAAACAGGAGCAGGCACGCGTCCCCTGCTCTCGTGGGGCTCACGGGACGGGTAGTAAAAGCATGCCGACGTGCTGCTACCACGGCGAAGGCGTCAGGAGCAATCTGTATCAGAAGCTTGAATAGCAAAAAGGAGACGAGATGACGGCACCGATGATCAAAGGGCCACAGTTTTTGATGGATACTTAGATTATTAAGTACCCAAACCCCCGGGTAACAGCTGGACCCTATATATATGGGTTCTTGGACTATATCCGTCGGCCATTTGAGATATAATCATACTGTATACCATTCTCGCGTACATTGTCATGGACTCGATAGAATGGTTATAAGATCAGTGTTCTAGCAAAATGAAGAAGCAAAGATGCAAGTAGATGAGCTAAAATAGATAGCTTCAGATCCTCCTTGGGGTAGCCATGGGCTTCTCATTCGCTAGTATGTATGCCACAACATCATACTAATACATCAGGGACCGGGCAGTTGAACTGACTGACTAGGTACTTACTACATACGCGCGCGTGGCATTGAATACCTCTGCTACTGTAACTCAATACGTTTGGATTGCGTTCCTTGCAAATGTTTAACTGCTTATTCGTTGGGCAATTGTCTTTACAGTCAGGCTTCTCGCCATCTAGCTGGGTAAGGTACTGTAGGGGGTTGATCACTTCTCAGCTGGCCTGGCCTAGTCGGCACTGGCTCTCGCAGTTTACTAACCCAATCAACCGAACCTCCGAACTGACCGCTCAGTGAGAGAGCTTGGGTCAATAGTCGACACAAAACCCGTCCGCTGCCCTCGTTGGTGTCAGGACCTACTTAGTACAGTTTTTCTTAAGGCTCCGATGACTGTGCGTAGGTAAGCAATGCCTGAGATGAGCTATTCGAAATGGTGGTGGTGGTTGGTTTACGTATTTACTAAGGGATGTAAATAACTATCGTCTTTAGTTGGTCACATCTGCCGAAAGCTTCTATTACGAGGGGTAGGTAGAATAGGTAGCATTATTAGGTACAGGGGACAACCCATCCCACTAAGCGACTATCTAAGACGCTAAGCCGATAAGGGAGGCTAGCGGGTCTAGCCGTCCAATCAATCCTCGAGGGTAAGCCAGTCACCGTAGGAACCCGGCGGGCAATAGAAGGATTCTGGAGGGTCTCGCAGGTCCGCCGGCCAGGAGCCAGTGAGGTTCAGGGCCGAACCAGGGGACGCTGTGCCCGCCGATGGAGGGGCAGATCCGCTCCCAATTTTTTCTGCGACGTGGGAAATCCTCCAACGCCCGTCTCGACTTTATTGTCTTATCCTGCCCCTCAGTGCTTACTACTTCTGCCTCTCCTCTCCTCTTCCTTTTCTCTCTTAATCCTCTTCATTCCGCTTCTCTCTTTCTCTTTTTCATTTCTTCTATCCTCAATACCTTCCTTAAAGTAAGTATCATTTGCTGGCTTTCAATTCAATCGTGTACCACGCATTCTAGTCACCCGCTGCTAACTCGAACACCCTTCGACAGCATCATACCCCTCGATCATCACCACTGTCGCCCTACTACCACAGTAAGTTACAATGAACCGAGAACTATCTTCCTTTTTTTTTTTGGGCAATGGCACCTGTCTGACCGCATTTGACACAGAAATGGCCGCCCCCGCTTCAAAGTTCAAGGTCGCTGACCTGTCCCTCGCCGCCTTCGGCCGCAAGGAGATTGAGCTGGCCGAGAACGAGATGCCTGGTCTGATGGCCATCCGCAAGAAGTACGCTGATGACCAGCCTCTTGCCGGTGCCCGCATCGCTGGTTGTCTGCACATGACCATCCAGACTGCTGTCCTAATCGAGACTTTGACCGCTCTCGGTGCCGAAGTCACTTGGACCTCCTGCAACATCTTCTCCACACAGGACCACGCTGCTGCCGCCATTGCTGCCGCTGGTGTCCCCGTCTTTGCCTGGAAGGGCGAGACCGAGGAGGAGTACAACTGGTGTCTCGAGCAGCAGCTTTCTGCCTTCAAGGATGGCAAGAAGCTCAACCTCATCCTCGACGACGGTGGTGACTTGACTGCTCTTGTTCACAACAAGTACCCCGAGCAGCTCAAGGACTGCTACGGTGTCTCCGAGGAGACTACTACCGGTGTCCACCACCTGTATCGTATGATGAAGGAGAAGAAACTCTTGGTCCCTGCCATCAATGTCAACGACAGTGTTACCAAGAGCAAGTTCGACAACCTTTACGGTTGCCGTGAGTCTCTAATCGACGGTATCAAGCGTGCCACCGACGTCATGATTGCTGGCAAGATCGCCGTCGTTGCCGGTTTCGGTGATGTCGGAAAGGGTTGTGCCATGGCTCTTCAGGGTATGGGTGCCCGCGTCCTCGTCACAGAGGTTGACCCCATCAACGCCCTCCAGGCTGCTATGGCTGGCTTCCAGGTCACCACCATGGACAAGGCCGCCTCCCAAGCTCAAATATTTGTCACCACCACTGGCTGCCGTGACATCCTTGTTGCGCGCCACTTCGAGGCTATGCCCAACGATGCTATTGTCTGCAGTAAGTGACCAACAGCTCGCATCGTGAGATTGTAACGAGCTAATTCAGTGCCAGACATTGGCCACTTCGACATTGAGATCGATGTTGCTTGGTTGAAGGCCAATGCCAAGAGCGTCCAAAACATCAAGCCTCAAGTCGACCGCTTCCTCATGGCCAGCGGCCGTCACATTATCCTCCTGGCTGAGGGTCGTCTTGTTAATCTTGGCTGTGCCACTGGTCACTCTTCTTTTGTCATGTCCTGCTCCTTCAGCAACCAAGTCCTTGCTCAGATTATGCTGTACAAGGCTGAGGATACTGCTTTCGGCAAGAAATACGTTGCTTTTGCCAAGACCGAGAAGCTTCCTGTTGGCGTCTATGTCCTCCCTAAGGTCCTCGATGAGGAAGTGGCTGCCCTGCACTTGGCTCACGTCAATGCAGAACTCACCAAGCTCACTGACGTTCAGGCTGAGTACCTCAGCTTGCCTGTCGCGGGTCCTTTCAAGGCCGACCAGTACGTTCATATTCATCCTACTACGCATACTTATACTCGTACGCTACTAACACGTTCTTAGCTACCGATACTAAACCAAAAATTGTACATAATAATTTGTTGCGCGCAGCCCTTACCATGTGTGCAAGGGTGTTTTCTATTTCAACAAGCATGAGCATGAGCATGAGGCATCAACTGGCATGGGTATCATAAATTAGGATTGGGGTTAAAAAGGTTACGGGGGCCCGGCCGGTCATACTTTTCAACAAAAGGCGTTAGCTATTATAATGCATGATTCCCCTCAGCGTTTGATATTTTCTGTAGACACCGAAGATTTGTGTCACCAGATACTGACAGCTACGGAGAGAGCTGTATAGAGCTCCGTCAACCGGATCTCAATATAAATGAAAGAAGCTACTTAGGCTTTGATGAGAAATCGTGTAATCCAAGCAATGTGACAAATATCCCACAATCTAATTTCTCCCTCATCTAGTGCTATTACCCACTACAATTTTTAGCAACCCTATAAATGTGTATGCTACTAGGAGTCCTATTATCTGCTGGAAGTGTATAACTGAATGGGCGATGCATTCGTCTTGCGCAGATAAACCATGCTGTCAAGCTTGGAAGCCTTGACAGCTTAGAACTTTGCTTTGTCGTCATTTGATTCCTACTCCAAGTCAGAAATCATCCGAACATTGCAACCTGTCTCCTTACTCTATTTATCCACCGAGAAATATCGACTTCCGCGAGGAGACATAACTACACTTTGTTGATTAGGACGCTCTTTCACCAAGCACCACAAGGCCATCGCACCCGCGTATATGTACTCTGCAGGATAAAGTGCATTTGTTCATATTGGGGAAGAGATCAAGACCAAAGCGATATGGCTAGTACCAGCATCGTTTTCATCTGACAAGTCCTTCGATTTTGCTGGAAATATTGGAGAAATATACATCATTTAATGGAATGTTAGTTTTATGACAGACCCGTAGATTGGAGGACAAAAGAAGTAATTATGTATATATAGTTAACTAGCCTCACTGCCTCATAGCGATAAATGAGCCAGATATTTGCACGATAGCAAGAATCTATACGTATCCCCATCATTTACAACCTCATACTTCGTATGCTAGCCCCAAATAGTTGAAATAGTTCTCTCTGGGCGATCAAGAGTTACTTAAGTAGAGTTAGGTTATACTAACAGAATCTAATCAATCTCATTGTAGGAGGAAATATGGATGGGGTTTGGGTTATTATTGATGTAAGAACAATATATTTTACTTATTTTTACTTATTTTGTTAGCGATTTATAGGACATCTTGTTTGTCGTGGAAATGATATCGTATAAAAATAAAAACAATGCCGTCATAAGTCATGATAATATAGTATTTTTGTATATTAATTGTGAGCATTAGTTCATCAGTTCTGTTGGAGATCATCACTGAGTAAAAGGCGACTTGTTATTTTCAACCTAAGTTCAGGGTCCCTGAAAGATGAAGCTGGCATCGAAGTGTTTGTTTTTTTAATTTTATGTATGATACTTACATAGTTAATTCATCCTCTCTTTACATATGTTCGTGCCTCACAAGCCAAATGTAAGGCTATGTATATATTATCGTTGCAGCATGAAGGGCCTTGAGCTTTCTATATTCCAGTCCATAACTATATACACTTCGTATTCTTTGTTCTGTGCGTAGTATATTCACTGTGTGTTATAATTATATCACTAATACGAATGTGCCTGCTAAATTCGCACTGGCCGCCGAGGTTCTGTCTATCTTAAAGAAGCTTGGTCACACCGTTGATACCTGTAAGGTCGTGTGACGATGAGAATAATATGTGTTTGTAGCACAGATCGCCAGTGTGTAAATCTAGGTCCTTCACACCACAACTTCCGCCCACGATAAACACAGCCTAGCATCTAGTTACGCAATGCTCTCGGACATATCACCCTTCATATCTATAAAGAATTCACCCTATGGGGTGTTGATATCGATTTCTTTAACTATCCACAAGATTCCTCGTTATGTATCTCATTGTACTACTATTCCTGTTTCATGATAAAGCCTCTTGGTAAGTTGTGAGGGGAATGTATTGCATGTGATCGGCCCGGAAAACAAGATGCAGAGAGATGGGACCTAACCATGCAAGAACATCATAGCGAGAAATATCCAATTACCGACTCGAGCTAGTATCTACAATATTGTGTACAAAACTTCCATGGACCGAGATTAGCATTGCGCGTGTCTTCTAATCGATGCTTGTTAAGCCTGTTGGGTATTTTCGTTGTCATAATTTGTTTTGTGAGCCTAATGATTTTCACTCGCTTACATAGAAACAAAGTTTTTGATCTTAATCAGCTTTCTTACTCAGCCTAGGTTTTTCTGGCAATATGTGGCCGCGGGCTTCCATATGGGTATTTAGAGGAAGAGACCTTGCCTTGGAATGGTAATTTCTGGTAGACTAATGAATCTCAAGATGCTTCAATGCTGCATAGGGTTTTATAGCTGGTAATACTAACTATGATCGGATGTTATAAATCTTCTCAGTCTACCACTAGCTGCCTCATGGGGTATTGCTATGGCTATTTGGGTAACTTCATCATGTGTAAACGCCGTGGTACCCCCTTAGCACACTTAGATCATTGAGAGCAACTGACATCTACCAAGTACCGCTTACTAGACAGCCACACTGTAAGTGATCCTTCCATTTGTTCCACAACACGCTATTGTAGCCCGGATCTGGAGTACTATATTTTCTGAATTCACGCATTGCAGGTTCCAATAGCGTCAGACTGGACATTAAGTTAATTTACTATGCTTACAATATAAACTATTACCACTTTTCACATTGCTCGTAGTAAGAGCAACAAAAACCAGGCTACCATGATCGTCAGAATATAGATTTAGCAGCAACTATCTAGGTGTGCAGGTAATTAATCGTTATGTCATAAGAAAACCATGATATTTGAAAGCCTGGTTGACGATAACGTTATTCTCGTCCATTATTGCCACCTCACAGGTACCGTCCTACGAGGCTGGAAGATGGCGTTTCTGGACGAGAACAAAGACAAAAAGCAAGTATGATAGAAGTTGCCTCCTTCAAACAGCCATCTTTTCTATAGCACACGGATGAGGGTGACCACGTAAGCAATTAATCGCTATTTATTGGAAAATCCCTCCCATATATCATGTATTCGCCCTCACTCAGTCGACCCTCACATGATGCCCAATTCAACCTTGATGGGTACACAACAGCGTCCAGGCCTACCTAATTCTTTCACTTACTAAGTATCGATACTTTGCTTACATTGCGTTCCATCAGTCTCAGATACCTCTCGCTCGGTTGCCTAGTCATCTACAAGGGCAGCTGTGGTCTCCATGCTGTGTTCCCTACCATGCTGCAGAGGAAACCTTTCCACTTTCTGGAACGTTTAATTACGTTTTCTTATCAGCAGCAGATGCGGCTACGAGTGAGTGTAGCGTAGTGTAGTATAGTGTAGGTAGACGAGAGAGATGCGCGACAGGCATGCATGCAGAAAACCTTTGACATGCTCAAAAGAAAATAAAAATTCAGAGGGAGGTAGAGAAGAAGCGGGGGGAGAGGGTAAGTTATGGTATTTCCCCGTTTTCTTTCGAAATCAAAAAGAAAAGATATAGGGGGGGGGGGGGGGGGGGCAAATATGCTTACCTTGTAGCGCGGAATAATAAAAGCAAATGTAAGAACGACCCAAAATCCCACAGGGGCTTGATTAAGCTTGTAAGGGGCAAGAATAA